>BGPR01016467.1:23151-34473 GCA_013235015.1 Araneus ventricosus | reverse complement strand
GAATGAAATAACAAATATTAGAAATTATTTTACTTACCTAAAACTGATGGATGCAGCCAACGGGAGATAGGACAAAAACCTGAACGGAACGCGTCGTGTATGGTCCGGATGTTTACAAAATATCAAGTTACTTTCTTTTGCGCCAAAATTCTAATGTTGGGGAGTTTCGATTAAGATTAAGATACCGATGGAAACAAAGATGAAATTGATCTAGATTGAGAAAACGATGAAAATTAAATTAAAAATTTATATATATATACCAAAATATAACTTGCTATATATGAACATAAAAAAACAAAGTATATATATATAAGAAGCAAAACATAATAGAAAAACAATAAAATAAAATAACAAACTTTCGTATCAAATTCGAAAAGATATGAAAAAAACAAATATTCGAGTAAAGATAAAAATGCGAATCGTATGTAGGGTCCTTACGTCCTGACGCCTTAGGTTCATTCCTTTGTCACGTCTCCCGTTGGCTGCATCTCTCAGTTTTAGGTTCGTAAAATTATTTCTAATATTTGGAATTTCATTCAAATTCTTTGTTTATCATAATGTTCGGGGTAAAGGACAGTGTTTTTAGCTTTATGCCAGCACTGTTCGCAGAAAACATTATGATTTCACTAATTTTTTAGCGGTTCGTATAGATTTTACTTACCCTGATGAGCATCTATACGCTTTTACCGATTAACTACAGTCTCTCCATTTTATTTCAACATTTATTGATTTTCATGACATTGATATATATATATATATAATATACAAGGTGCCCACTAAAGTAAAACTTTTGTTTCGTTCTAAGGGGACACGTTACCCGAAAAATGGCCAAAATATCGATTTTCATTTAATTGACTTATTTAGTTGTTCTTATCTTTCTATTTATTATATCAAAATTGCAAATGTTTACCTTTAATGTTTCAGAAGTTATTTACATTTTTATTTGCGATGACAAATGAAAAACATGCGCAATTGACAACTTTAAGTTGCTTTTTCTCAGACTTTTTTTCACTTTCATGTTTTTAAAATGCTAAGACTTTCTACCTTTTTCAAATGGAATTTAAAAAAAAAAATAGTTGTTTATTGTTAGGCATATGATTAAACTGGGCAGACAATAAGCATTCAGTTACTTAGTTTTTTTTATATACAAGATATAAATTGAGTGTCCCAATAGAATTCTTATTTTTCCACACATAGCTATGTTTATTTGTGCGGAATATTAATACACCAAAATCCATGCACTTTTTGTGTATATATTTGAATCTACAAATGCTTTCATTTAGTAGTATAAGAATTTTAAAAAAAAAATTAAATGTTTCCAAAAAAGTTTAATTTTACTAAACAGGTTAAAATAAATTTTTTCTCTTCAAGACGATCTTTATATGCTTATTAAATTCCTCAATAGCATCAAAACTTATAATACCTCTAAATAAAAAAAAATGTTGAGAAAGTAATGTGTCCCCTATAAAAAAGAAAAAATATATAAAATTATATAGCATTTTGTCAGAACGTAGTATATATCTGTTGTTTAATCATTCTTGTGTTAGTTTTCTTATTAACTGTTTCACTGTACTATGTTCTTAAAAGGAAAAAGTTAGGTATTATTATATTTTGTTCAATTCTTTAAGATTATTTAATGTATCAATAATTTTTTAGTATCTTTATGACTGTATAGGGCATATTGAAAAATACGTTATATATTACAGCGACATTTAATTGAACAAGTAGAAAATCTGAATGTCCTTTTCTCATTTTTCTGAACTAACAAAATAGCTTTTTATATTAAATGGGTAGTAGGGTTTTAGAAAAGCCACATTTTTATTTTACAATAACTAATTCCCCAGTAACTGATATTGCACAACAATGTAAGCAATTGTTAATTTAACTACAAAATGATTTTAAAAAAATGCTTTAAATATTTTCACCTTATTTAAGTGTTAACGCTTAAGAAGCTAAGGATGTTTCATTATAAACCCCAAGGGATGTATAGGCCCCTCTATATGTTTGCAGAAATAATATTTCCAGATATTTTTTTTTATTACCTAAAGCGTGAGGATAAGGATAAATTTCTGTACAAAAAGCATTTATTTCAAATTAATTTTACAATCCATATTCAAAGCTATTTCTCTATACTATCGCAACACTTTAAAACGAACTTCCGATAGTAATTTCTAAAAAATATTTTATTCTAAACATGACTAAATTAAAAAATGAAATTTACATTTATTTTTTCTCCTCTTTTACAGGTTTTAAAGTGAATTATTATTTAAGATATGAAGAAACTGTTCTCTTAGCATCGTAATGTACATAAACTTTGCAATTAAAAGCCTAACATTTAAAAAAAAAAAAATGAAAGGAAGCATCTGTTTTCTGTATATTTCAGAGTAATGTGAAATAAACTTTTTTAATAATTGGTTTATTTTATTCTGTATACTCAATAGGTATGAAAATTTGAACTTTATTTCAGCATCTAACATGAATTTCTCTAACTTAGAAAAATAGTTCTTTAATTTTTCCACGTTATCAAAAAAAGCGCAAAATCAATTTACTCTTATCAAAAAAACATTTGTGTTTTCATCCCCATATACTACTAGTAAAAAAAAAGTTTCTGAACTTCATCTGCACCTAACAACAATTTTTCTTCCAAAATAACCTGGGAAAAAAATAGTTTTAACTTTTTACACAAATGTACCTAGAGTAATGAAGTTAATAAAGAGAATGACATGAACGACCTTTTCATACTCATATACTAATATTAAGATGAATTAATTTTCAGAATGTAAAAAATCAATTTTTCACGAGTAAAATAGTTATTTTAAATTTTTTCACACAAATATAGTACATGGTAATGAAGTCAATGAGTGGAGAAATTGACTTAAATAACTTCAATAAGAAACTATCTTTAACGCTATATATAACTATAAGAAAATGTTTTGGAACCATCAGCATCTAACAAACAAATATCCACTTTCAAAAAATAGATTTTAGAACTTATTGAGAGAAATATACCAATGTAATGAAGTCAATGGAGAGATAAAAGAGAAATATTTACTTACTTTCTTAGAAATTATGTATTTTATACTCATAGAGTACGAGCAAGAAAAAAGATCAATAGCAATTAGCAAATACTTCAAGTATGAAAAATATATGTTTCGGTCAATTTTACCCGGGCCATCCTTATAATAAACCATGTGGTGTGGTTAATTTAATTTTACCACATATACAATTTCAATTTTATTAAACTAAAATTGATGTTAAAATTCTAATCAAATAGTCTGATAGTGGATTTGAGATTAATAATTATTTAAGAAGTCAATAAATGAATGAAATATTTTTAACCAAATGGCACACAGATACTTCAAATATCTAAACTCACAAGCAGGGTAAAATGGCAGATAAAAGGAACTCAACTGAATCTCCGTAAAAGCATAAATACTAAATACTACATTCATTTAAATTAACAAGTATGTTTATGTATATAAAAGAAAAACCATAAAATAAATAATAACATAACCATAATAATAAATAACCATAAATAAAGAAATAAAACCAAAAAATCACAGCATTTCAATTATTCAAATTAGCCAATCTTGGAATATAAACAGACAAAACAACAACTTTAGAACTTTATCAATACAACAAAATGCTAGTTACGCGAATTCACCAGATATTTTAATTCATCAACTAATTCATGCTCGATTATTCTTACCAAGTTACACATACAATTTGCGCAATAGAATTTATACACTAAATACAGAATTCTAACGTGGTCATAAAAGTGTTCCGACTATTATACTGATCTATTAACCTGAAAAACATGACTTTGAACATAAAACATAAAATGAAAATATGCGTTACTTAATTTTTCAGAAGATACATCTCACAACCTGGTATACACAGCATGTTGTCAGCGGGCATTTTCCAATTCGTCGGCAGCATAATTAATAGTTGTCACATTTGCATACAGGCCGGCATGCGCCTTCTGTCGATCACCGAATCAAACCACAAGGAAATAAGACATCTCATCGCGTGTCAGCTCAGACACTCGTTGTTCACACCATGCTGAAACTGCACCTCCGTTGAAAAAGTCGCACCCATCTCAGGGTGCAAATCTCCCCAAGTCTCCTGTCGCCAAGACATCAAGGAAAAAGTCGAAAGAAGATAAAAATCCCAAAGGTCCCCCTAGAAAGTCTCCAGTGTCCTTCCGTGCTTATATTGCACAAAATCATGATGCCAACAAAACTGTTCGTTCTTCATTGGTCAATGCCAATCACAGCTAGTTCAAGGCACCATCACCTTCGCAATCGGTCAAAAGTCGTACGTCACTCAAGAGGAACTCCTGCCCCCATCGACCATGTCAACCCGCTGGCTTCAACAGTTCGTTACACAACAGGACTTGTCTGAACAAGTATTGTTATTGTGCACGTGCATTTACTCTTTTTTTAAAATTATTCACTTAGAATAGTACAACATTAATATTAAATACAAAATATAATACATAAACATATTCAATAATCACTTTTAGATTTTGACACATAAAAGAAACATTATTTTGAAACACACGAGCAATTTTAGGAGATGAGAAGAGAGTAGCAACACGACAGAACTCAAGATAGAGAATAAACAAAATTAGCTTCTTTCATTATATATAATATTAACGAAAGAAAGTTTCTTAACTTTATCAGAATATAATGGAAATTTTTTTTACCTTTAAAAATAGAATAGAGAAATCTTTAAATTTTTTACAGAAATATACAAGTGCAATAAATTCAACGGCAAGAGGAAATGAAATTAACTAACTGGTTTAAAGTATTAGATATTTAATAATATATATTATTGATAAGAAAAAAGTTTTTAAAATTTATCATCATCTAACGACATTTTTTTACCTTTAAAAATAGAGGTTTTCACTTTTTTTTACACACATATACCAGTGTAATGAAATCAACGGAGAGTCAAAGCGAAGTTTACTTCGTTCTTTAAGAAATTATCTTTCTTATATTACAAATTGTTAGCAAGAAAAAGTTTCTGAACGTTAATATAACCATCTAGCAACATTTTTCCCTTTAAATTTTTGTTTTAACTTGTTTAAAGAAATATAACAGAGTAATGAATTCGAAGGAAAAGAAAAAAACATTCACTTACTCCTATATGAATTCGCTTTTTTGCTATATAGACCATTATATTTAGGGTTTGAAATAAAAGTATTTCATAATTAGCTAAAAAAATGCGAATTAGTTCCTCTTTAAATGTAGAATGAATCCTGATAAGTCTCCAATGAATCCGTCAATCCAAAATGACGGATCCAAGATGAACGCCAAGCCCTTTTTGCTTTGTTTGACACTTTTTCTCATATTTAATTTAAAAATAAACATTTTTCAATTCTGGAAAAATCTGTACGCTCTGCAATGATTACTGTTTTGATATATACCATAAAAATCAATAAAAAAAATTTAAAAATGAGAGTATAATAAATTTTTTGATATCGAAACCTTAAATTTCTGTATTCTAAATTTGTAGCAGAGCTCATAAGTTGCAAACATTAATTAATCGAGAAAAATGCTGTATGTAGTGATATTTTGTCTCTTCTAAGGAATTTTCAAAGGTAAATTTTAAAAAATCATTCACTAAAATGGCTGAGATATTCCACTATTTCTGGGGTAATGCAGCAGGTTTTCTAGCTTCGGAGTGAGAAGATGTTAATGCATGTACCTGTTAAAACCTTGGGAAAAACACAAAAATATGACTGCGATTCTTGATGACCGTTATAAACTGAGCAAGAGAGAGAGGCAGACATATAGAGAGAACGTATGTGCGTTTTTATAAAAAGATTGAAATAAAAAGCAAAATATATTTTGCAGCAGTTTATTTTATTTATTTCCATAACAAATTAAATGATGATGAGATGTAATACAATAATAGTATTGATACGAGAATCAAAACAAAATTTAGTTAACAGTTCATAAATCAAAAGATATAAGCCATTCATTCGTCATCATCATCTTCTTCGAAACCGCTAGTAGGAGTACATGTGAAAGGCATTATGCCCATTCAAGGCCCTGACATTGAAATCTGCATTATCAAATACCCATTGCGTGAAATGGGACAAGGTCAGAGAAGGGATTACACTCATGCAAGAGAACTCAAATCGCCGAACCTCATTATAACTAGCTGATGCCTCTAAACTGCGCAGAATATCTACAATCTGTCGGGAGGCAAAGTGACGCAGGCAGTAGAGTCCAGATGCGAGAAGGATGCAAAAGTTCTTGTCATTGAAATAGTTGAATGGAACAACATGATTTGATTTCGCTTTACTTTATTAGATTTAGTTATACTTAGTCCGTAGGCACAAGATGCGCTCAGACTGCATTGGCCAGGTTGCGTAGTGGACACATTAAAAGCTTAAAATTCATCGATAAGGAAAAGACTTTTTCTTCTTGCCCTTGTTCCTGTCCTGCTTCTCCTGCCCATATCATTGACTGCATTGGCGCCTCTTCGAGGCAGCTGTGGAGTGGGGAGGGCAAAGGACTTGTGGAGTTGTTAGAGCGACATGGTGTCATGGACCTGGTCTAATCTTGGGCCAGGGGGACACGAAACAACAACAACAGATTTAGTTACTTCTCCATTTAAAAGCTTCAGGGTCTCAGGTATAGCAGAACATAAATCCTTCAACAGATTTCCAGTTGAGGATATCCTCTCTAATAATTCTGGCTGCCGTTAAAACAATTCTCTTCCTCTCCCTCAAGCTCGTTTTTTCCCTCTTTTTGAACCACGTCTGATGGAGGATTTTTTTAGAGCCATCCTTGAATGCTAAGAAGGTTCCCTTCCCACGTCCTTCGATAATGTTAACTATCTCACAATATTTTTTCTTCGGGAGATCTTTCATTTGGGTGTAGCTATAAAAATCTCCCCTGTCAACTGAAAACTCTCTCAATTTGGAGAGCAGCTCGTGGACTGAGTATTGGCATTCATCGTCCCCATGTATGTACTCGTACAGTTTATCGAAAGATGATTTCTTCATTTCATTCACTTGCCTTCCAACGATTTTTTTAGCACATGGGTTTCTCAAAAACGAAGTATAACAGGTTTGATGGTATCTAGCTTCATCAATTACACAGTTACTTCTGTCAGAACTGTTTTACCTTCAATACCTTGATTTTTCTCAGCTTTATTTTAATATTTTTTAGAGCCTCCAAAGTTTCAACGTGATGAACCACTTTTCTTTACTTCGTGCGTTCTTGTTTTTTCCTTAGCTGAAGACTCCTCACCGTAAAAGAATGGTGTTGGAAGTCGAAAGCTGAATCTTCTGCTCTCCATGAAGTTCTGTTTTCAGAAACTTTATCATCTTGATGTGAAATTGACTTCCCTATTGAAGATGGTCTGGTGTAACATTTCCTTCACTTTACTTGCAGAGTCACACAAGTTACTCCAGAGAAATGTGAATGTAATCCATCCCCTCGGGTTATGCTAGCGTTTATAAGGGTTTGAAGACCCTTTGTACTGTAACTGTGCTACCAACAGTCAATCTATTACTGCAAATCACACTCGATGGGTCACCATCCATTTCGCAAACGGTATGCAATAAGTAAAAAGCAATTGAAAATTAAACAAGACGCACGCTTTCAAGAAGTTGGCCACGTGGCATTTCAGGGAAATGCTACCCCTCCCCTCCATATCCGATAATGCGCTCAGCCCCCACCCCTTTAACACAAACTATCTCTTTTTCTTTTTTTCTTATGCATGTTCTTTGTTTTAGATATTTAAAAAAATAGATAAAAAGATGACGCTGTTGTGAAGTTACGAGCATTTTTAGTTAAGTACATAGGTGGAAATCCTTTGGGGTGAAATGGACGGGGAGAGGGATATTTTTAGAATTTAATTTGATTTTTGTAGTAGGGGAAGCTACCTCAGACAGAATGATCATATGTAAATGTAACTTAGAAATATTCATAATTAACTATGAAGTATCTAACTGCATACAAACAATTGAGCATTGTGATCACACGACCCTTTGAGTAAAAATTAAATATCTCAGCCATTTTTCAGCGGATCTTCAAACTTTTAAAAAAAAACAGTCCTCTAATTTTGGACTGCAAAAGCATTCTACGCACTCTTTTCCTTTGCCGATAGTTTTAATATTATGAGACGAAACATATCAGCAATGAACTCTGAAACAGGAAAAGTTCCCTTTCTGCGCCAAATAAATCAATTTTCAGTCCATTTGTAACTTTTGTATTAAGTAAATCTAGGTATAAATCGAAACAGTTATCATTTCAGAGTTCATAAGTTTTTTAAGAATTGAAAAATGATGGTTTTTGATCGGGATATGGGGTAAAACCTCACTTAAGACAAAAGTGCTCGGCAGCCATCTTGGATCCTCCAAGTTGGATTGAAGCTCACATGAGAAATTAGGGGATGTTTAAGGATTCCTTCTACACATATATAGGAGTAAATGCTGAAAATGTCAGCTAATTACGAATTACTTTCATATCGACCCTGTTTTTGGCCTAAGTTTACTGGGCTAATATACTTCTAGTAAGAAAATGTTTGGAAGCTCATCACGATCTAGCAATTTTTCTCTTTCAAAAATATATGGTAGAACTTCTTGACAAAAATATACAAGTGTAATGAAGTCAACTGTTAGAGAAAACGAAACTAACTTACTTCTTTAAAAAATTAGCATTTTTACTAGCATACTAATTTCTGAACTTCACAGCTCTTAACAACAATTTTTCACTTTAAAAAAATAGACGTTTTAACTATTTTACCTTAATATACCAGAGTAAGGAAATCAAAGTAAAGGGAAAATAATTTTAACTTTCTTCTATAAAAAATTAATTTTTTTATGTTATAGGGGAAGAGACTCATATCTTGGCCAGGACTGTACCTCGGTTAATTTTCGATATATCAGAGTGTAGAGAAATTTCGTGTCACCTTACAAAATGTTTAGTTTAGAGTCGCAACACTGCAATCATCATATCGGTCATTTCGGATTATTAGTTGTCAACTACTGAAATCTAACCACTGTTTTTCGGATGCCGCCGTGATCTGCTGAGGGTGTTGAATGTTTCCCGTTCTCTTCAAAGAAATATTTTTAGATTTTTCACCAATTCCCTTTTAGATCCATACATGACGCAGACATTAAAGGTATATTTTTTTGTTTATCAAGAAAAAAACACAAATAATTGTCTGAGAAGAAATTAAACAATATTACATTGGATGCTCAATTTTGGCTAATTTGTATCGTCCTTTACCTTGGCCAACTGTTAAAGGTACGGCGCAGTGTTGTAACGACATTGAAAAGTGAGTCTTATCTAAGTTTGTTGCAAAAAAAAAAGCGCACGAAAAATAATGTTGGAGTTGTTAAGTATGTGTAAGATGAAGAATTCGTCGTGAAATTCCTAACAACGGAAGAAAATGTATTTGCGTTGCCAGATATTGAATATGTTTTAAATATAACAGTTGTAGATATTATCTTGGATTTAACTGCACTGTCAACTTGTAGTCGCGGATAATATAATTTTTTGTTTTTATTTTCTATTTTTTTAACATATATTAGTTTAGTTTTTTTTGAAACTGGAATAATAGTTTTCTTTTCTGTAACTTTCTTTTTGCAAAAAAAATTGCATTGTTGCTATGTTGTAGTAATAATATGATTTTCCTTTTTTTCTAAGACTAGAAGCTTTTTTCTAGTCTAAAAAGTGTTAAAGTCATTAATATATAACTTGTTTTTGATTGAACAAATTATTGTAACAAGTTGCTTACATGTTTTTAAGAAAACTAACATCCGTTTTCAGTTGTGATATTGTACAATCATTAAATTTACCTAAATATTGAGCCGCAACATTAAAAAGTTGTTTCATGAAAAAAAGTTCAAAAATAGATGTGTTATCTCTTTTGACAAAATATACCAGAGCAATGAAGCGAACAGAAAGAGAAAATCAAACTAACTCTCTTCTATAAGCAACTTGCTGGTTTTTTACAATATAATCTTATTAAAAAGAAAATGTTCTTCAACTTTATCGGCATTTAACAACAATTTTTCACCTTCAAGAATAGAAGTTTTATTGTTTTTACACAAATATAACTATGTATTCAAGTAAACGCAGAGACAAAATGAAATTAACGCACTGCTTTAAGAAAGTTGATTTCTTATCATCTATACAACGAGTAATAACATACTTTTAAACTTTTTATGAGCATCGAACGAGAATATTCACTTTCAAAAACGGATGCCTTATTTATACAAATATGCCAGAGAAATAAAGTAAACGGAGAGAGAACATGAAATAAAATCATTTTTATAAGAAATAAGTTTACTTATAATATACATTTTTAGTAAGAAAAAGATTTCTGAATTTTATCAGTATCGACCAAGACTTTTTTATAACTTTCAAAAACTTCTCTACTCTTTTAACTTCGTTACGCAGATCTACCAAAGTAATGAAGTCAACAGGGAATGAAAATGACATTGATTTACTTCTTTGCCAAATTAATTTTTTAAGGTTGTATAATATTTGTAAGAAAAAAAAATTCAACTTTATCAAAACCTAAAAACCATTTTTCGAGTTCGAAAATGGATGTTTTACCTTTTTAACTCAAATACAGAAGTGGAATGAACCAAGGAATGCTTCCATGAAGCAAAAGGTATCAACTTATTGCTCAATATTTATTACATCTGCATCAAAATGATCTCCTCCGATTGCAATGCTCTTCTGCCAACCTTCTTTCGACATGTCATAAGGGGCATGAAACCCCTTAAGGGCTTAAAGCGAATTTTATTTATCGCATCAATAATAAGCCTGGGTGGCCTGCGGGTGGTTCGGTGTCGGGGCGCCTGACACGAGGGGAAGATTGAGAGCAGAGTTGGTTAGTTGAGGTGCTGGCTTGACTGGGCATGTTGTCGGTCCCCAGGAGGCAAGAACGCCACCCCATTCCCCCTGATGACTAGGGTTATCTTACTAATTTGATGAGCTTGGAGTGGAGATGGGAAAACAAGCATCCCCCTTGCCCCACGGGCACGTTATTAAAAAACAAATAAATTGTACAAGAGAGTTACAGGAAATAATGAATTGGCTAGCATAGAGGTAAAAACCATCACAATTAACACGTAACAGAGCAAATATATACGCAAAGTAACTGAAAGGCTTATATAGTAACATCAAGTTACATTGATGGCTTGTCCGATGCGGTCTCTAGACAAGGAGCGAGACCATGCACTATTTGGGGATTAGATTTTAATGGTGCTGCAATACGAACATGTTGCATTAAGGTTATATTTATGACCGTTTTCCAGGCGAAGTGGGTATTTGGACATTATAG
>BGPR01016467.1:0-23110 GCA_013235015.1 Araneus ventricosus | reverse complement strand
TGGTTGGAGGATACTCTTTTGAACCATTATTCTTCCAGATGGGTTGATGTTTCCGTCATATGCCAGGATGTCATAAGGAAATATTCGGTTGCGTAGTGGATTGGGGAACCCTCTTGTCCGCAACTGCAGTTAGATGTTTGAGACAGTTCATTCATACAATACCCAGGAGAGCCGACTAAACCTTAAGGTTTTAGAGTGCAGGTAGACTCTCCGGGAGCAGGACCTTCCAACAAACAGATAGACATGGTGAAAATGTGGCCAAAATTTGTAACAAATATTGAAGGAAAATTTAAATTTTAAAAATTTATACATTGCCCATTGAAAGAACAAAAGATAAATTAATAAAAATGCGATGCCCACAGAAAATAAAAAATAAATGAAAATAAAATAAAAAACACACAAAGTAAATGGCGGAAGTTGCAGATAACAAATGCAAAACAAAGGGATTTCACATAAATTTTAGCAAAAGAAAACTGACTCAACATAATTGGAACAGAGACACAGAAGTAATCTAGCATACACGCACAATAAAAAACGATACAAAAGTAAACAAAAATAAATTACAACACCAAATATAGCGCAAAAGATACAAAACAGTTTTAGTAAAACAAGACAAAATGTGGAAAACATCAAAATACAAGGTTCAAAAATATATATACAAAATAAGATTTATAACATAAAAATACAGAGCATATTAGTAATTGGCCAAAGCATGTAGTCTTCTTAGTCGAAAAGAAAATATTTTGTTGAAATGGAATTATAACAAATATTAAAAACATAAAGTGACACCTAGAGCTCCACGGAAAAAAAAATGTATACAAAAAAACCCGTAAAGAATGAACTGTTACATACATGGAAAGTCGCTTCCCAGCAATGCGAGTCTCATGGTTGGGAAGAGAGTTTTACAAGGTTAAGCATGGAGTGACCTCAGCGACAGTTATGGCACCCTGACCTTGGCTACCATTTTGGCGATTTGGCGACCTTGGCGACAAATAGATGATTCCCGAAAATGCAACCCTTTTCTCGATATTTCTACTAGGGAAAGGAATACCCGAGAAAACACCATGTGACGTAGCGGCCTGTCGGAGAGAATATTTAAGGACGGCGACTAGATCAGAGGTGTGTTGTTCGTCTGGGTCTTTGATCGACTGGTTACTTCACTTTGAAGCGTGAACGTCTTCGGAGTTCTATTCGCTGTGTGAGCTGAGCTGTTATTGTCGTTACTAGTTATTTGCTGACTATTTGTGCTGTTAGATATCAAAGAGCTGAACTGTCATTACCTGTGAATTGTTGTCTATTTACATTGGTAGTCTGTGCAAGGACTATTGTTTCCTGTACCTGTGCTACGTGTTTTCCTGCATATTTGCAAATAAACCTTCATTCTCCATTATCCTGCGTGTTGGACTGTTTACACCATACACAAACGGTAAGATTTTGTGCAACATAACAATAAACGAGAATCAACCAACCAGCGATGACATCCCAAAAGTCAAAAACCCCACAATCAGTAATTTGATTTCAAATTTCAATTGAAATGTCACAGTACCTTCTAATCCTGAGCAACGACACATTATATTTTAAAACATTCATAACTCGTTTATTTTTATTGTCCATTGAGGGCTTTGTTAAGTGAAAATCCGCTGTAAATCTACATTAAAAAATATAATGGACGGCATCACAAATGATACCACAGAAACATAATGGAGTGAAGGAAATATTAAAACGATGTAAGTACGCTATAAATGGACCATGTCCTGTGACTAAATAAAACAAATATTTATTAAGAGTCAATAGCTCAAGATCAGGAGTTATCCTTGACTCTTTTACCAGTTTCGGAGTCCAGCCAATTAGTGTTCCAAATATTTAATAGGTCTCGCTCTATATTTTTCTTAAGAAAAAATAAGGAACAGAAATTTCAAAACCATTTCCAGTTTCATATGCTAATTTAGAGAAGTGGTCCGCCGTCTCATTACCTGTGTTACCTGCATGTGCTTTGACCCAAGATGAACAGACGTAACCACTAGCTGTGTTTCAGACAGTTCGGATCTTTTCAGGTAGCTTTCGAACGGGATCCCGAGGAGGCAGCTCTACCTGTTCCCCAGTCGGAGCAGTTTATCGCTAGATTGGTCATCAGTTTTACCGCATTTATTTATTTACTACCCATGCCGGTCCGGCCTACCCACAAGGGTGTAAGGTCCTGAGCGGGCCGGCAGGAAAGGAACAATTCTGACACTAGAGAGAGGCGCACCTTCAGCCCAAGCGGGCACGAGGGGCACACGAAAAACAAACAAATATTTACAGACTGCATCCAAACAGGGGGTAACCCAATCACAGAGTCAGCATAAAATACAGGAATGTGACAATTACAACTGCTCACCCAGCGCCACCGTACTCGAATCAATACAATTCCAACAGAATAAACCCCTAAAACATTATAAACATCAGAATGTACCGGACGCAGGACTGGGGAGGCATCCGACAATCAATAACGCATATTATTACCTCCCGAAAGGGCACAGTGGACCCAAATCCAGAGACAGTTGCAAACATTAAAAGATAAGATCATTACAAAATAACAATCAACGAAAACAAACACAGAATGAGCAACACAATCCATGAAACAAAAACTCAAAAACATCACTTCTCGATAAACCAACATAACATTTTCTTATAGAAGACATTTAATAGCATTTTATAAGCCTGGCCTACATGATATCAAGAAGCCGCCTCCATCATGGATAAGCCCTGGGGAGGGGGTGAGATTGCCGCATGCTTCTGCAGACTATACTATTCTGGTTATCGTATCAATAAATCCAAAGGGAGGGTTACAGCTAGTACACGGATATGAGTGACTGCCGAATAAGTAGGCGGGCACTCGCTTCCCTGGGAATGCAGTAATGGGGGACTCCCCCTCCAGTCATAGTACGTACCACCTATGGTAGGTGCCGGGTTGTGGCCGGTGAAGGCTACTAGGACTCCGACCTCAGTACTCCAGCTATTGCAGCGTAGTGATGTGTCAGATTCGTTCCTTTTGAGGATCCGGATCCTCGGATTCGTTTTGGAATGAACGACTCATCAGTATTGCAGCGGCTCTCATTCAGAGGTCCAGGATGCTACGGCAGGACGGGAGTTATCTAGTTTTCTGGTTCTGATTACACTGCGCTGCAAAAAAAAAAAAAATCGATCCCCGACACCATTCCTGCAAATTCTTGTGTAAAATGACCCACTGAATCCGAATATGACCCCCATTTTGTCCCATCACCCACCGTTTTCTCGGGACGACCCCCCCCCATTTTTATCACTCTCCGGTAATTTTATGGCCATGAATTTGATTTGGAGGAGAAAAACAACTATTTTAACCGTTAAATATCTTCTGAGGGGCTACAGAGGTGAAAAGTTCTAAAATATGAACATTTGTAGCAAGGGGGGGGGGATTTGGGATGGCTTTGTCCCCTTAAATTTTAAAAAAATCGATACAAATTACCGGTTTTTCTGGTTTATTTTCGCAATTTTTTCACTTATTTTCTACATATTCCAGCTTCCAGCCACCCCTTTACCCAAACACCCCACATAATAAAAATATATAGCAACAATTTTGGCTGAAAACGGGTAATGGGGAGAGGTCCCGAAGCCCTCACAAGAAAGTTTGGAAGATTCACTGTACAACGTTGCCGCTCTTTATTTTTATCACTGTTATGTAATTTTATGGCCATGAATTTGATTTGAGGGGGGAAAGGATTATTTTAAACAAAAAAAATTTAAAAATAAAAATATAATATATAATAATAATAATAATAATAATAGATAATATAATATAAAATATAATAAATGTAATTTATAATATAGTACGTTGAATCTTTAAAAGTTGTCTAATCTGGGGCCCAGAAAATTCTTTCCTTGATTTTAGACTCACTAAGACGAGGAAATTTAGTTTTCAAAATAAATCCATCACATAGTCTTATCCATTGCTTTCACAAACTGTTTGGTTAACTCCGAGTTGATGTGCAAAAGCGACAACGTTGTACAGTGAAACTTCCAAACTTATTTTTATACATTAATTTTATTTATTATATATTATGTTTTTTATTTAGTATGTTAAAATAATCCTCCCCCTCCAAATCAAATTCATAGCCGTAAAATTACATAACAGTGATAAAAATAAAGAGCGGCAACGTTGTACAGTGGATCTTCCAAACTTTCTTGTGAGGGCTTCGGGACCTCTGCCCCTTACCCGTTTTTAGCCAAAATTGTTGCTATATATTTTTATTATATGGGGTGTTTGGGTGAGGAAAAGGGGTGGCTGGAAGCTGGAATATGTAGAAAATAAGTGAAAAAAATTGTGAAAACAAACCAGAAAAACCGGTCATTTTTATTGATTTTTTTTAAATTTAAGGGGGAAAATACCTCCCAAATCGCCCCCCTTGTTACAAATGTTCATATTTTAGAACTTTTCACCTCTGTAGCCCCTCAGAAGACATTTAACGTTTAAAATAATCGTTTTCCCCCTCCAAATCAAATTAATGGCCATAAAATTACCGGACAGTGATAAAAAATAGGGGGGGCGAGGAAACGGTGGGTGATAGGGCAAAATGGGGGTCATATTCGGATTCAGGGGGTCATTTTACATAAGAATTCGCAGGAATGGTGTCGGGGCCGATTTTCATGCAGCGCAGTGTTATCGCATCAATAAACACAACACGGAGGGCACATAGATGCACTTTCAATCGTCGAAACAAGAAAAGGTCACATAGTACCTTGTCGAAAGAATACAGAATTTTTGGAGCCGTATTTTTAAATATTTTGTCTTTACTTCACGAATAAAGAACTTTGTTCACCATGATGCGGCGCATTATCGTGGTACAAAACTCGTAAGTTATTTTGCCAGAATTAAGGTCGTTATCGACGAATTGCTTCACTTAAACGCCGTAAATCACCCAAATAATATTCTTTTTTGACAGTCTGGCTAGTTGGTAGAAATTCCCAATGGACAACACCACTACAATCTAATAAATCAGTCAAAATTACCTCCCTCCTTACGTTTCCCTCGCTCTTGAAGTGCTTCTGCCGCAGACCAAGCTCCCTTCCCCTGACGGCAGTCTGATTTTTTTTCTCTTTGATTGCCGGGATTTTCAGACCAATACTCTTCCTTTTCTTCGGTGTCATTTTCATAGGATTGTACTAATCGACATCCGCTAATAGTTCACACAATACAGAAAACTTATAGATTGAGAAAAGCCAGTTTTAACATTCAAAGATGGTGCAATACTGTTTTCATTCTCATTTAATAAGTTATTTAGTTTATTATATTCGCAGCACAAATCTGATTTACTGACTGTAAATTAAAAGAAAATGCCAAATGTAAAATACAATGAAAACAGAAGCAAAATATGAAATAAAATACAGCGAGCGCTTTAATAGTGCTGTCAGTAGATTACAACTTATGCCCTCTCGCCTTTTCAATACGCAATACAATCAGAACCTTATACAGGGTGCCCCATAAATATTGATACAAACTTTAAGAGGAGGTCAGGCACACGATAAGAATTCAAAATAACATAGAAACATGGGTACGCGAACGCCATCTGGAATCAGCAGATAGCATTTAAAGTAAAATAGTGTTGGCCAAATTGCCGATATCTTTCTAAATCTTAACGGTATTGCACTGAAAGTTTTATATAAGTTGCCCTATATACCTGGCTCTGAAGTTGTGTAAGAAAAATTACGCTACCTTTAGCGCATGCGCAGTAAATAAATATTTACTACAAATGTTCATATGTTCTCTAATATTCAAAGTATTTAAATCACATTGAAATAAAATGCTTCTCTAACATATTGTCAAATATAAGTTTCATACAATTTGGATGAAAACTCTGCAAGTTATAAGCAAAAAAACTTTCGGAAAAATTTGGGATTTTTAAAAAAAACCTTTATATCTTCCTAAATATTTATTATTTTTACGAAAAGGTATGTAAATATTGCGCATGTATATAGGGTTCTTGCACAAACTGATATTTTTTAAACTTTAATCTTCGAATGGTATTCGAGAAAATGCAATTTAAATAATGCATTTAATTTTAAGTGTTCATGGTATTCAGGATATTCAATTTTACTAAAATTCAATGTTACTGTTCGAAGATTCAAATTTAAAAAATATCAGTTTGCACAAGAACCCTCATCATTTAGCTTCTCTTAAAGAGAAATTGAAATTCACCTCACTGAAATGCCGACAGCTTGCTGATTTTTAATGGGATTCAACTGGAATTTTTTGAAAGTTGCTCTATATATCTGGCTTTGAAGTTATGAAAGAAAAATTCCACTGCATCTCGCTCATGCGCAGTAAAAATTATTTAGTACAAACACTCATGTTTCCTCTAATATTCAGCGTATTTACTTCAAAGTTTAATATAATACTTCTGTAACATATTGTCAAATGTTCTGCAAATTTCGAATAATCTGAATGAAAACTCTGCATGTTATAAGCAAAACACATGCGGAAAAATTTGGGATTTTTTAAAGAAGCATTTATATCTTCCCGAATATTTGTGCTATGCTTACGAAAATGCATGTCAATATTATGCACATTAAACCATAACCATTGATAAAAGTTACATCTCGTTATCAGCTTTCTGTGAAACGGGATGGGTGAAACTCCATTTTCGCCTTCATCCCTTTCTGGCTGTCCCCCTAATTGCCCTCGTGACCGAATCTTCACTGTAATATGTATATGATACTCTATTGAAAGTTGCATGATTCTCCCGAACTGATTTCGCAGCACAGTTTTCGTATTAGTTGCAAATTTCTCGCATTTTTCGAAATGTTCCTTAACTTTTGTATGCCAGTGTATTTGTCCAATCGTATAGTCGACAGGAATTATTAATGTAAAACATCTGTAAAACTCTCTTTCCTGCCATTCGATTAGCATTTCAGGAAAGCAACTTTACAGCCTCGTTACAATAGTCCTGTAGTAATCTGATCACTGATGGATATATTTCTCCACTGTTAAATAAGATAGGGATATTATATTCTACAAAATGGATGTATTCAAAATTTCTTCAATCTCATATTAAAAAGGCTGAATTATTACTTAATAAGAACAATACCAACTATTTTACTCTACGTATGGCATAAATATAATTGTACTTACTGTAAAGTTAAAAAAATAGAGCAACTGAAACTTGAGTAATGCGCGTGCTCAAAAACGAGCCCGTCATTTCCAATCTGAGAGTGTTTCCAAGTTTCTTTGATCATAATTTTATTCCCTAATATCTTAAGAACACTGAGAACATGGAAACCCATGTAAAAGTTGGATTTATTTACAGATAGGTAATGAAGTCGAATATGTGCCCATTAGAGCGAAAAGGGTTAATGACAGAGGCACGTGCTGAGAGATTGGTTAAAACTGGTTTGAATAACAATAAATTATAAAACTACAGATAAATCCCTAAAAAATATTTCAATGTTTTTTTTTCTAAATTAGGGAGAAAATCGCACTACGATTAAATCGGTAATATTTAAAAAGTAATTTTTAGAATTTTAAAATGGTGTAAAAATTATTATTGTGAGTTAATCGTTTGGGAAGTTATCGTGGAAAAACACCAAAATTTTGTTTAATTTTTAAATAATTGAAATTTTAATTAGTTTTTAAACTTTGAAAAATTGACAGTGATCTTCTTCATTTCTTGAAGGTGACGTGAGCCAAATTTTATCATTATCGGACAGAAATTTTAGATTTGTATTTAGGGTAGATTTGTATTTGTAGAACGGGTTAAAGCGCTATGGAGCGCTCAGGACAAATGACAAAAATATATTCCCAAACTTCTAATTTTATGAAATAGGATGTTCATATTTTCGGCAACGTTATATTGGAGATTCATTGCTTTTATCGACGAAAGGTATTGCATTCTGTTCTTAAAACCAGTTCTTTGAAGATGCCACTTTTTAGGACAGGGGAGGGTAAGGTATATTTTATTTATATAGTTCATGTTGATCACTCAAAGTCCTTTTCAAATCAAGACATAATAATAAAATAAGATCAAAATTGTTTTTATTTTACTTAGAGATGCATATAACTTTAAAAATTCCAAAAATAATTTTGCAGTGACGCTTAGAGTAAAAATATTTTATAAGATTTTTAATTTCGATTAAAACTCATTTATGTTTTTATTAAAAGTTAATCAAAGTGGGTGAACACGTTATTTTTCATTTGTTTCTGATAAGTATTGTTTTCATGCGTTGATATCTTGTGCATTTAACTATTCAATTTATTCATTCATAAGGCGTTTTTTTAAAGAAACATCAAACATTATTTATCAAATGATAAAGCGTACATCTTGTGGCTTATTCAACAACCTATGTATCGTTTGTTTTTTATATTAAAATTAAGATAAAATCTAGCTTTTGCCATTCCTCTGTAGACATTCATTCTAATAATAATAAATAAATTACAATCATGCTTTTTTCAGCTATAAATAAAATATGCTTAAACATGTATCATATGTCTTCGTTTTCGAATTATTTTTCCTTTCTTAAAAAATCTTCTAAACTTCCCATTTTTGCTATTTTGGTTTCTTGACATGATTGCATATATGATGTAAAATAGAGAAAATTGGTGTGAAAACCCTAAGTGGCTGCATGATCCATTTCTATTAGGTTTGAAACAAAATTGTCTTCAGGAAAATGCTTTGCTCTATTTAACACAACGCACGAAAAGGTTCTCATTACATCGAATTCTGTCATGAAAAAGCATGAAATTCTTCATTTCCTTTCACTTTTTTCATAATTTTTACTGAAGTCTTAGAAGGGGATCTAGCGTAATAGGAAGTTTGATTTTAACAAAAAAAAATTATATTATTGTCGGAAAAATCGCTGAAACCATTTTTGTCCCCCTTTCCCTCTTCCTAATTTCCCCCTTTCACAATGGGGACGGGAACTCTCTCCTCCGCCTTTATTAGACACGGAAGGCATTCCGTTTCACACGTGGGTAGAGATCAGCTTGCAGCCGTATTGCTCCACCTATTTCATCACTATTGATTTTATTCTTACAGTAGAAGTATAATAAACCAATGGACTGAAACAGAGCCGTGATCGTTTGAAAAAAAGACAAGCTTGAAAAAGGCAGAAAGAATCTGCGCTTGAAGACAAATATGTAAGAAAAAAGTTTGGGAGACAATTGACTCTTTCCATTCTTCCCCAACGGCTTACTCCTTTGGAGATTAACATATACACAATTGCGTGACATTGGTTTACTTTAGTTAGAATGTGAAGAGCCATATTCTGGTATGTTATATCAATTGGGTAAGCGGTAAAACATTTCAGTTTCGATAAATAAGATTATAAACCACTGATTTCAAAATGAATAAAATCGTGAATCACTGAAAGAAAAACAAGTAACAATTTTATAAATGTAGTATAAGTTAGTACTGAACAATAATTCACGGAACTAAGGATTGATGCATGTGAGTCATAAAGCTGTCTTAGGTCAAAAATTTTACCCCATAATTTTTTAGATTCCTTCTAAAATTATCAAGTAAGGATCAGAGAATTCAAGGAATTAGCAGCAGTTTTTTTAATTCGCAGTTTCTTTAATGTGTTAGATGTCGTTGGCTAACGTTCAGGTATTTCTGAATGTTTACCAAGAAATTTTCAGTGACATGGTTGTAGTAAAATCGCAATAGTTTCCGCAGTATCATAGGTAATTATATGCATCTTCCAGAGAATAGTTTGAATAGTTTTTTAGAATTTGAATAGTTTGAATTAGTCATTATTAGTTTGAATTAGTCATTATTAGTTTAGATTAGTCTTTATTGTTTAATTAGCATTATTGGTTGATGGAGTCAAGGAATTAGGTTTAGAGTAGTCAGAATTGGTTTAGAGTCAGGAATTAATTTGAATTAGTCAGAGTTTGATGCAAAGGCTGAAAATTTTCAAAAACCTTTTCACACCTCTTAGAAGGACCACGTTAATGTGAACTTGAAGTGTCATTTGCATCAACAAATAAACAAAAAATAATAATCATTCTTTCGAGATTTATTGCGAAATAAAATTATCTTCCTTTTTCCTTTATGCATACTTTTATTGGTATGAAAAATTAAGACTAAAATCTTCGCTTTAATTCTTTAAAAATTCACCTTTGCGGTCGATGCCAGACTTTTGAATGTCCGCTTGGCCAAAGGGTTAATAATTTAAAGTTTATGAGCATGCTTTTATGTTAACAAGGCATTTATGATATCTATTTTATTTTTTGTGCAATAGTAATAAAATTATTGAGTAAATTGTCTATGCACATCACATTAACGATAGATGAACAAACATCCAAACTTACTCTCATGGAAGGTAACCTGGACCATACTTTTTCTAGGTTTTTTTAAATGTTCCAAGATCCACAAACTGTTTCCTGTGATGAGGCTGGTCATCAATGGGATAATTGTCGCTCTATGCAGAGGCGCATTGATCCAAAGGGCGTCAAGAACATGTACTGATTTTATTTAATTTTGCACAATGCACTTGTTTATTTACACATTTTTACTATATTAAACTAAAAATTATGATTGAGAACATGTACTTAACAGTCATAGACTTTCAATGATGCTACAATTTATAAACATATTCATGCAGAGAATCAATGGGAAAATTCTCATCTGGTTGCCTTCCTCTTATCAGTAGGATAGTTGATAGCTGCAAGCTGATACCTATGCAATGCAGTACATCAGATGTAGTGCTTTTTTGAGCATCAATTATTTTATTATGTAGGTATTTTTGTAAGGGCACTGAAATACTTTAGCTGATGACGTTCAAATTTGCTCTGCATATATGTATCATGACTTTGGGGTTAGCAGCTATCTCGTTTGCAGTTTCTAAAATGGGATTGGAGAGGAAAAGGAAGTAAGATTTCTTCTACAGTTTACGCACTTTTTCTGTTTACAACACTTAGAGTGGTCGTGGTCATTCACAGCAGAGGGGGCACAGGCGATTATCCCATGACATGAAGCTTTTAAATTACCAAATTACTAGCACTTCAAAAAACGCACGTGATTAAAATAAACGACTGACTCTGCAGCACATCTTATATATCCTATTTTATTAGATACGCGCGGTAACACAACTGAATGCAGCAATTAAAAGTTTTGACCTTCCTATAAAAATACGACATGCAGGTTCACTTCATGATTTTGAGAAGTGTCTATAATTACTGCCTCAAACTGCAATAAAGAAGTATTTAAAAATTCTCAGAAAAATACAAAGCAGCGTCCCTTTTCAAGAAAACACGATGGCTATTTTGGAATGGACCTCGAAATCTTGAATCGGGGTCAGATGACGACGATCAGATGGACTGCACCTGAGCTTGCACTCCTTCACCAAACTTCCGCACCACACCTGTGGAAGGACGTTTAACCCACTACGTATGATTTAAAGTGCCACTGGCCCACATACACGGTGAATCTTCAGTTGAATTGTCTTTCGAGCTTGGAACACCCAGACCTCACTACTTGGCCACTGCGACCATAAAGATTTAGCTATACTTACTTGTTATTTTTGAAAGATATCGATGAAACCACCAGGACAGAGTGGAAAAAATGCTAACGGAGACAAATAAATAATTATTTTTTAATACACAATAAAGTATCCCATAGTGATATTTTTTCAAATTTTGCCTTGTAATAAAAGCAATCTTTTCAATTAACCTCTTAACTTAAAAGCCAGAGAATACTTTTGCATTGAATTATCACATTTGTAATCTTAAAACTAAAATTTAATTATTAATTAACTTTATAATTTTACACAAAAATTACGTAGAATATATAACATCTCAAATATCATTTGCCCTTCTGAGATGAATGGGAACAGCACCTCTTTCTGAAAACATGAATCATCTTATTAGATAGCAAAGAAAACGTAAATTCGCTAATTATATAAACTAGGCGCATCACATTTTTTATGTCACTCCTCGACAATATGATCGGTTTTGGCGTGGAGTGCTCGTGAATGACCGGTTTAAACTTCCACTCCATAACAAGGCAATCCGACCGGTTTCAACATTGACGTTCAGTTTGTGCCATAAAAAGCCGAATCAAACCAAATTTGGTGGCATTTCAGTCACATAGATCGACTACAGATGGCTCTGAGTAGTGTCAGTTTTAAAACACCCATAATACTGCAGTGTTCCTTTGTTGCAAAATATTAAACCTTGAATTCCTACAAAAGTGCCTGCCAAATATTATGGAGTTTTAAACCATATTTTCGGGTTGAAAATGGTTTGTAAGTGAAAATCGTTATGTTCAGTTTAGTTTGGTTTAAATTTCTCTCTGACCTCACACAGGCGCTTCCATTACCAACATGAAAGATCAGCGGATTTCTTAGATTCTTGTTGCAAAATATCAATTTTATAACGAATTGTTAAAATTTGTTGTAATGGATAAGGTTAGTAAAACAAAATTATTTTAAACAATTTGTATCTAAAAAAGGAATGGAAAATAGGAAAATAAAACAGAAAATAATATAAATGACTAAGGAATTGGCAGAATGACGAAAACAAAATTTAGAATTCTTCAACTGAAATGTTTTCCATTCTGTAATTTGAAACCGTGGAAACAATACGGAAGTAAAAAAGAAATTGAGATTATTATAATTCCACGCCTTCCGATAATACTGAAGGATTTATCATCTCAGTTCAACAGGTAACAAATCCGTTTAAAAATATCATTTGCCAGGCTCAGGGCCAGACACTGAGAGAAAAGCAAAAAAATCAATTTTATATTCATTTTATTGAGTTTTACCGTCGATTGTATCTCTGAAACACAAATAGCAGATTCTCGGAGTCCTTTTAACACCTCGAATTTCAAATTAATCGAAATGAACTGGAAGAATCCCCAAGGTCATACTTTCGTAGCGCTTTCTGGTAAAAAGATATAAAACAGCATTCGTCTCAAGTGTATATCGAAACTCAGAATTTTGAATCATGACAAAAAAATTAAGGGCGACACATGAGCCTCTCTTGAAACTTCCTCGCTGGTCAGCGGAGAGGGCGTTTTGACTGAGGCGGATTTCTGCTTCTCTTCTAGCCATCTTCCATGATAAAATCACAAAAGTGGCCATTATTATCTCTCAGTCTAGAAGGATTAATGATGCTAAATATCCTGTCAAGGGATGACCGTCCAAATCACAAACTGATCTTTGATCTTTCTTAGCAGATTCAAATCATCCTTAAGAAGCAGTTTTTTACTTCAGTATTAATTTCTTACGAGTTTGAAAGTAGAATTAGGAGATTAATGGAATATTTTAAAAAGGAAAAGTTTCCATTTATGATTTTTATTATTTTTAATATTAAAATTACAAAACATGACTTTCTAATATCAAAATTTAAGAAGCTCGATACAACTGCATCAATTTGAAACAATATTTATTGACTGAAGGTGCCAGTTATTTATATATTAACTTTATTGAATCAATACGAGGCTATTTGTGGACAGGCTCATGGAATTTTGAAAAGCGGTTGAATGGCAAGAACGAAACCTGAGCTGGTCACCTCCTCTCAAACACACCAACGAGGAGGATGCTTGGTCATTATGTATGATTAAGTTCCAGGAGCACCATATACCGCGTTGGATCTTCGGTTGGATCGCTTCCGAACCTGGAACCTTCCGGCCTAAAAAAATGAGACCTGACATTTGGTGCACCACCACCACTGTTTTCTGTAACTTTGTTAAGTGATCGCAGCCAATCCGAAGATCGTTTCGTTAGATTTTCATCGATGTGGCATAAATGTTCACTTACAGTCATAAAAGTAAAAGCGACGCTTATATCCAGAATTTTTATTTTTTTGTCGTTACCTCAGATGGTGGCCGTTTAAATGTCAAAATATGTTTCAGTGCTTGGACAGTGAAATGGCGGTTGACACTATAAAAGGAATTTGAATCATTTTGATTAATAGCGAGGCATTTTAATTGTCATTCTGTGAACCCTCATATAGGCAGGACGTGAGTAAATGATTCGCATTCTGAAAAAATTGTTAAACCTAAAAACTACAATGCAGAGAAAGTCTTACATTTTTTTCCTTTGAAAGAGAGTTTACTGTTCAAGCTGACTAGTTAAAAGACCTAAATAAATGTTTTGTTTGCTATTCTTGTAAATAAACATAAATTAAATGGTTCTTCAAATCAAAAAGGATCTTACCTGAGAGAATCTCTTCCATACCGGAGATTCAAATGCTACAGATCTTGGATTTGTCCACACGCTGACCCTTCCAACCCAAAAAAGTCGTTACACAATGTACGTCTCTCCTGAAGATACTAGTTAAAGAGCAGAAATACCGCAACTGGTTCTTTATTTACTTTTAACGAAACTACGCATCTAAAATGAATTTAAAAATTTACGTGCAATATTCCAAGATTTCGGTCACAAATAATAGCAATTTAAATATATAGATACTACGCGTTGATTGGATAAGTTAAATGACACGTGTTAGTTAGGCTTGAGCTTGGCTGAGTTTATTATACTCAGTTAGAAGCTACCCAAGAATATTGCAATGCCAGAAAATGACCGGGTCATGATATGACGGGCAGTGCAAATTGCACCTCTCATTCGAGAGCATTTCCGTCAAATCTGATGTGCTTAAATAGATATATATGCGAGAGAAATGTTTAACATTGATTGAATACAAATAAAATATACATTATGTTTTCTGACAGGAAATATTTTTTTATTTACATATTATTTACTATTCAAGAAAACCTCTTGGTAAACAAGATTCCGTGTGGAAATATTTTTCGTTTCCCTTTAACAATTTTAGTATAATTCAATAACCATGAAATTCTCAGTTTGTCTAAACGTAAATCAAAGTTAAAATTTGAGGAAGAAATTCTTTTCGAAATTCTAATCAAGATCAGCTCTCGCTGGTCAAAATGTTGCCAACAATATCAATTATATCATCGATTGCACATAAATAATCAGATGCCTCATGGCTCATCAAACTATATAACGCGCATGATAAACTGACATCAATTACTACTTTCTTTAAAAGAAAGTTATTTGAAATATATAATTATATAATTTAAAAATTTCTCGAGAACATTGATCAGAGCGAGATAAATTTTATATAAATCGTTAGCAAATATTATTTCACTAGTTTTAGAACTATTAAATTTGAAATGAGAACGACAATTGCCCTTTTAAGCTTAAAATAACTGAAATTTAGGTTCTCTAACAAGGAATTAATTGGTTGAACGTCTCGCAGTGCTATGGCGCGAGTTGTATTGTTGGTGACGTCAGAGCATTCAGAGACAGATCTGGGCTATTATATTAGTAATCAATCGCCGTCAGATGAGCAGAGCGATGCTGCATCATTCTCCGAATTCTGCAGCAACCTGAGAGCTATTATCAACAACGATATATTTAATGTGTACCAGACTCACCAAGCTGCATACTTACCCATTTGTGGAAATGTAAACTATATTTTGAAGTAAGTAAACTGACCAATAAATAATGTTTTATAAGAATGTTTATGTTTTGTGTTCGTTTCGAAGTTGACCACCAACCAAGCAAGAAGAAACAAACCAATTATCCTCTCTTAAATATTCTACGTTGATAAAAACATCAAAGAATAATATACACTTCCTAGAAAGTCTCCCATTGAAACTTTCAAGGAAAGAAATCTAGTATTTCAAAAGACACTTATTAATCGTGTTTTCCTTAGTATTAATGTAAGATCTTGCTACCTAAAACATTTTTTCATTAAGATACTTCCAAAAGAATTCCAACTTTTTCTAAAATTCATTTCAGGAATAATATCATATTCTATTGAAAATCAAAGCGTATCACAAGAGTTATCTCATACTGAAAAGGTTTTCCAGGTTTATATAGTGTTTTGACAGCGCACTTCAAAGAAGACACAAATAAGAAAGTGATGATGGTTTGGTTTCACTAGAAGTTCATTATAAAGAAAATATTAAAGTGTCTTTTTAAAAAGATTTTTTGGTGCTTTATAGTTCACTTCGGAAAAAATCGCATTAAAACCGAATTTTTTCCTCATTGTAGTTTAAGATGTGTAAAGGAAAATCTTGATTTTCAAAGCTATTCATTGATACATTTATGCATTACAAGCATCCTAAGATTGCGTTTCCAGCAACATTCATCTTGCTCACGTATGGCCAGACATCATCCATTAAAATATCAAATATTTATGTTTATGTTTTAGCGTCTTCAGGAAAGAAAGCCTACAGATCAACCAAACTTAAAGAAGATATAATTCTTCTTATTTTTAATAACAGGAAGAAAAATATTATCTTAGGTGTTTACGCTCGGAAAAACGAAACTAGAATGGATTTCATCCATTTTGCACAATAGAATCATTAAATTACTTCTTTTATCACGTTTATTTTCTGAAGTTTTCGTTCAAATTAGTGACAAAATGTTTTTAATATTTCTGAATAGGATCTTAATGTGCCGACGAGTTTTGGCTTCTAGTTAAAACCACATAAATGCTTTAATACTCTGTTTTGCATCCTTCCTATTCTGCGGGTCATTGTAAAAAAAAACTTTGTTTCTATTTTTACTTTTAATCTGAAATATAACATTAATTACGTCTGCAAGATGTGCTACCACTAATATTTTGACAGGGTTCTTCAAAACTTATTTTTTAATTTGTATAAACAATATTTATAATTACTGTTTATAAATACTATTAAAATTTGACACAGATTGACGATCCCAGTCTGTACAGTGACACTTTCCGAGGCTCAGTAAAATGTAATAACAGTATTAATACATTTCATTGAAGAAATTGAAAATAATGGTCTCAAAATGTCTTACGTATCTAACTTCATCGAAACTTTGACTTCTCGAAGTTATTCATGGCGAAACGAATACAAGTTTCAAACACTAGTGAGAAAATATGCCAAGCTATGAAGAACACGCAACATCATTCGAATATGTTGCAGTTTCATAAATCTCCAAGATGGGTGCTCCAATTTTTGAATGTAAAACAAAAGGTCAAATTACAGAAATGTCAAGTCATCTGAACTCTATGAGCAGGAGTATTGAAATGACGCAATATGTAGCAATATGTAAAGAAAGTTGATCATCATATAACCTCTGAGACAAGGTCTTCAATCTTATCTGCTGAGAAAGTACTAACTCACAGTGCTTTGGGATTAGTGATTATTTTTACGTTTATTTTCCTCAGATTCTTGTCACCTATTAAGGCGGCTGCTGTGAAAGCTACTGTGAATTTGTGGAGATTGTTAAAGTACAATCAAAAGACTTTATTCCGATACGCAATGTCTCCTTTTCCAGGACAATGCCAGACCCATCTGGCTAATAATAAAGATTTAAAGAAACCACAGTAGACAACACTCAAACATCCTTCTTATAGTGCACACTACTCAGTTTCACGCTACCATTTATTTGGAACCCTCAAAGAAGCGGAGAAAGATTTTCATCGTGTGAAGAAGTAGATGAAGTTTGCGCAATTGGCTTTGTACACATTGAACTTCTTTTTTTTCAAACAGGAATATTAAAAAATCCCAATACGTTAGAAAAAGTGTGTAGGTGTTAAAGAAGAATATGTACAAAGATAAAATTGACGTCATTTTGGTAAATAATATTTAAGAAAATATCGTATAAAAAATAGTCGTTTATATTTGATCATCACTTGTACATTATAATATGATTCCATTGGACTATTCTTCTTAAAATCCAATCAAATACATTTTTCAGACTATCGACGAATTATATGTGGGGACTGAAAACAAAATAGGGGGAGTTGAGGTAAATTGATAGGGGGGAACATTCATACAGTCCATAAGTTTTGATGATTGGAATGGCTCAAAATGTTCATATCCCCTCACGTACATGCCACTGAACAGGGTATATTTTTGGGGCATGTTTATTCAAAACTAAATTTAAAATGAATCAAACAGCTAATCTTCTCGTTTAAGTGAATTTTCCTCTAGGTATGTGTTGTGTGATTTCTTTAACTAGCTATGCTTTCCTGCCAGGGAATCTACTCCAAAGATAAGAAAAAACCTTTATTTTTCTGCATTATATTAAGCTTTGAGGTTCTTAAACTTTCTTTTTGATTAACCACTTATTTTAAGCAAAAACGGATCTTGGGGCAGATTGATACAATTGTCTCCGGGGCACATTGATACGCGTCTTCTATGTGTATCAATGTGCCTCAACAGCAACTACTTTGCAAAATCGTCTTTAGAAATGGAAAAAACGTTAAAATAAACTATATAAGAGAAACACACAATTAAATATTTGTTTAAACAATGAAAACAGTTTGAATTTCATTGCAAAAATGAAAATTATTGTTTTAAATTAAGTTTAGAATATTTTTTTTACGAATTTATAAAAATTGGAGAAAGAATTGTACAGAAACTTAATTAATAACATCGAAAAGATATTTTTTTGCATTTCCAGAAGGTGTGAAAATTATTTTTCTGCTGTATTATTTTCGTAAGTCATCAAGGTAGGAAGAGAAAATTTCCCTAAATTTTTAATGAATTAAAATTTTCAAAAACGTTTTCGAAGTACATATTATTTTTAAACCCACACACACCCATAATCCTTTATTATTTGTAGAGAAAAATTATTTTCTGAGGAGCTATTGTTTCATTTTTCCAGTCTCATTAAAAATGTTGAATTTTGATTAAAATAAAAGTTTGTTAATTTGTTAAACTTTTAAACATTGATTTCGAATGCAAAGTTTATTGATAAAACAAATTTTGTTTTGATATCACACCTATTAATCATCATTATTTTCGATATTTCCCTGTGTATCAATGTACCCCTAGTATGAGGCAGATTGATACTGAATCCTATATTAGATTAACAAATGAATAATTATAGTTTATTAGTTCTAATTATTTTCATTGGTAAAATCATTTTTTAGGTTTCCAAAAAAAAGTTATGAATGTCCCCGTATTTCCCAAACATTTCTTAATTTTATTTCTAAAAAAACCGGAAAGTTCACGCAAAAAGAGTAAAAATGTATCGAAATGAAGATGGGAGGTTTGGCGAACAGGATGATTTTATAGCCATATTCGCTGTTTTTGCTCTAGGTCCGCCATATTTTTTGAAATGAAACAGGAAGCCCGATTAAAGACTTCAAAGATTATAAAAAAATAGACTAAAAAGCTTCATTACATTTTCCGAAACAATTCAAAATAAATAAATATTTACAGCACACCTATTCACAAATATTTACAGGATTTTTATCATAATAATTCTCCAAATAACTTTTACTTTATAAAGAACAATTTATTTTATGCTGCTTACCTCACCTTATACTTATATTCAAAACAAAACAGATATCGAATTCAAGGCTCACCAATTATATTACTGTGTAGCTTCGTGAAAAACAATTTTAATAGATATAATATAGATTAATTACTCGCAACAAATTGATCTCCAAATACATGCCGAACGATGCTTGCTGATAATTTTGGATTCAGCTTATCGTCTCCTTTCATCGCTTTACACCGCTTTCTGCGAAGAACATCATTTCTCGGCAAATCGATGAATAATGCATAGGGTGCCTTTTCAGTTATATTAACACATTTATGAACAATACAATACTTGTATCTTTTCGACAATATTTTATCTGATGCGATAGTAGGAAAATATAGAAATAAAATCAAAATCTATAGCGAGCAAACGGGAAGTAGCGTGTTTACCTTTATATTACCGGCTAATCTCCCCTCTGTTTGGGCGCAGATGATGTCAAACCCATTTCGCGCCAAAATGGATCGTTTTCCCCGCGAAATCGGAGAGGCGAACTTTGATTGAAAATAATAAAAAATGCCTGGCAAAATTTTTTAAATGCTATTGTTTTTTCAAAGTATTTTAAATCGATTGAAAAATGCTGAACTTCCCCATTGCCGCCGAAATGATCGATGACGAGATTCTTTTCTCCAAAGGAGATTAGGAGTGGAGGTAACGTGACGTGTTAAGCGACGGAGACCAATCAGTAAGCTCATCGTGAAGTGAGAGGTATCATCAGGGTGCAGTGATGGAGGAGAGACAAATATAGCTCCTATGAAGCAAATTAAATGAGACTGAAATATTCGCTCCTCTTGTTTGGAGTATGCATTTAAACCTAAGAGGGGAGAGGAGAGCAACCTGGAATAAGGAGTGTTTGCTTAGTACACGATTGGGAATCGGAGGAGAGGTAGGGGAGGATCGCAAAAATTATTAACTGCTTGCTGATATACCCAGCGTTGCTCGGGGCGCTCTTTAAATAATAAAAATTAGCTATTTAATTAACAGTCACGAAACCTTCACTAATGTTTCAGTATTTGCGAGCAAAGTTTGAAGTATTTTTAACAAAAGCCACTGTTATCACATATCAAATCAACGCTGGAGGAATGCGTGGCGTGAGCTTCAAGTGCAAGAAATTAAAAATATATTTAATACGAGCACTCGAAGGAATGCCAACGCACATTGAAGTAAAAGCATTTTATGAAAAGATATAAATATATTCTTTTTCATGTAAATAAATTGTTTATATAAAATATCATAATTTGCAAAATGATCTCATGCTCGACAAATTTCCGCTTCAATGTATCTACATTGAAGCGGAATATACTACCCCTACCACTACCTAATTCGAACTAACTACCTACCACTACCACATACTACCCTACCACTACCTACCTACCTTTAACCCTACATACTACCCAGGGCCGCCGAGAGCCAATCGGAGCACGAGGGCATTATTGCCGCTCATTCTGGTATGTGGGCCCCAGTTAGAATTTTGACTGAGTTGACTAATCAGAGGACGGAAGACTTCCTTCCGGTTAGCCATTCACATGACATACTGTTTCGAAAATCTGACTTCTTAGTTCTTCTCGTTTTTAATGATTAAGATTTTGTCGCTTTTAATATATTCTTAGGAAATTTTAATATTAGATTGGTCTCCTACCACAAAAAAATGTCAGAATTTTAACTACCTTTTATGTTATACTAGCCACCTACGGCAACCAGCTGGTTAGCCAGTCTTTTATTAATAGTAATAAGGCAATTAAGGCTGACATTTTCAACATTTCAATTTTTGTAAGCTGAAAGAAATAATTGAAATAAGGACAAAGAAATGAATTTAAAAACACAAACACTGAACAGGTTAGTTGGTATAACTGAATTTTAATTCTTTACACACAAAACGAAAATGCGTAGGATGCTTTTGCATATAATGAACTTTGAGTTAATTCCTTATATTTAAGTCTTAAAAAATGATAAGTGAAAAAATTCATTAAACCAGCGGGAGTGGTCTCCCTTAAACTTTCTCGTATACTTTCTTAGCGGAGATTCGTCAAAATCTCGAGTTCGAATTTTCTTGACGATTACAATACTTTCTCTCTGTATACTTCGTATAGGAGAAAGTGAAACAAACAAACAAACAAACCTGAAATCAAATATCTGTTGCCACGTTTCAAAAAAATATTACTTTGAAGCAGGTGCGATAAAATAGGCAATGGAATGAATACTAAAGCGAAAATTCTGCTTTGGAATTGAATTACCAAGAAAACAATTTATACTACCACAATCGTAACAATTGCAAAAGCTCGTAAATAAAAGATTTGCTGAAATAATGAGATCGGTTTGACTTTTATTTACAACAATAAAAAAAGTGTTACAATTCATGTTTGAAGACATTATTTATTCTTATCAATAAAATTTACAACAATAACAGATTGCTACCAGTACTCATGCGCATGAGAATCGGATTAGAAGAAATTGAATATGCAATTTGAACGCCTCTTTTTGACGGATTTATCCCAAAATTTTATACAGCACCTACATTTATGACGATAAAACTGTGTACCAAATTTTATCCATCTAGCTACTCAAATTTTTGAGTTATAGTGTTCACATGACCGCGAACATACATACATACAGACAGACCGTTGACGGATTTTGTCCAAAATTTGACAGAAACCTCCAAATTATGTTTAAAGACCACATACCAAATTACATCCCCGTAGCTCTAATAGTTTTCGAGTTATCGTGTTCACAGACAGACACACAGACAGACATGATTCCAAAATTGTGTTTTTCGGACTCAGGGAGGTCTAAAACGTGAAGATTCGTCAAATTCTCGAGTTCGAACTTTTTGACGATTACAATACTTTCTCTTTGTATACTTCGTATACGAGAAAGTAAAAATGGAAAAGATATTAAGTAATGAAAAATTTTAAGTACAATAATTAAATTTCTCAGCTAAAAATAATTTACATATTAAAACTAATTTAAACACAAAATAACTAAATAAAGTTTTTTCTGTATAAAAAAAGTAGAATTGACTGCAATTTGTGAAACGCAAAACTAAATTCATGATAACCATTTAAATTTAGTCACTGAAAACATCCATTTATAAATAAAAAAAATATTGAATTGAAATGCATGGGAAAAACCCCCAAATCTTGAATAATTATTCTGTGCATAACAAAGCTACAAACTATTCTAAAGCTATCTATTAGGCTTAAGTAATCGCCGATAATAACATTGTGGAAAAAAATTTTTTTAAATTTGAGAAAAATTTAGATGAGAAAGGAATTTTAAAACTTAAAAACAAAATGTTTAAAAATTATTGAGAAAATAGTATTAAATAAAATGAGGAAAAGCTAAATTAGAGTATTGGAAAAATTAAAATCTAATATTTCCTTTTAGGTATGCAAAATAGAGGAGAAAATGATGACGAAGTATTTGTTGACACTGACGAAGGCAAAAGTCACGCGCGGCTCGAAGTGAAATGATGGTAGAAAGATACGCTACCACTGCGCTACCAAGTCCATAGGAGGGGATGTTTTAAGCAGTTGTGAGGGAATATAGGCCAAAACACCTCGGGGGGGGGCCCGGCTAAAAATGCTGAAAAGGTGGGATTTATTTATGTAAAATTTATCTGGAGCGCTTACGATTTACATGAAGTGAGTTTTAATATTAGGGAGGTTTTCAAAGATTTCTTTTTGGCTAATTTTAGATTTAGAATAAACTCTTTAAGGCTAGGAGCTTAAGCGCATTTCTCAGAACAGTGTTAAAGTTGTGGAACGCTTCACCATTTTGCGTGTCATCCATGCTAATCTTCTTTGTATCGTTCCATTTTTAGTATATGAAC
>BGPR01016466.1:13859-34475 GCA_013235015.1 Araneus ventricosus | reverse complement strand
TACTTTAGTCGCAGAAAGTCACAGTTGAGTAATCTATTAATTAACTATCTTAATTAATTATTATTAACAATTGTTGATTTAATTGAGCCGTCCTTTCCATCGATTTAATTGAGTTGAGATGGTTTTAGTTTCCTTTAACAGAGAAAGGTCATAGAGTATAAGTCATAGGTCAAAGTCACATACAGCTACTTTTGTCACAGAAAATCATAGTTGAATAAGGTAAGTAAGTCTACGCCCCTCAATTCCAGGGGCCGTTTCGCAGCGACAACCTCCCGTCGAATTTTTTTTTTATATCAAAATTCCCTCTACTTCCATCCAAATGTAGCAAGGAGCCAGAGAAATCAATTGGGGAATATTTAAGAAATCGACGAATTTTAAATTTCATAGAACAATAAGAGAAGTTGAGCTTCGTAGAAACTTTTAGTCATCGATACTTACGCAATTTTAATGCAAGTAAGAATTATATATACATTTTTTTAACGTGATTTGTTTCATGTTTCCCAAAATGGTATTTTGTAATCGATATTTAACTCAAAATCTTATGCGGTAGAGTTTTATAATCTTTACACTTATGTATTCTCGATGGCAGTGCATTTAAAAAATATTTCCTGATCTTAATTATTAGTTAATTGATTAATTAAATTAAATTTTGATTCCGTAACCGTGGTGCCATCTGGTAATAAATTTGAGAAAAAATTATTTAAAGACTCCACAATATTTATAATAATGAATTATAAATTAAAAAGTAGTAAAAAATTTTAAAAAAAATTCTTCCTTTTAGTATAAAAACTGCTTTTATTAATTTTTTTGTTTATTTTCAAGGTTGTTGTTGGTGGTGGTGTTATATTTTCTTCATGCTATAATCAAGGGCAATCATATTCCTTTGTTATATGAAATAAATTTTAAAAAATAATTTTTGTCAATATGATAACCTTGAGTATGTCGGTTTTGAAAAATTATTTTCTTTAAATATGCTGTATTTAAAATTTTAAAAAAATCGTATTCTGATCTAATAAGAATTTTTTCAGAAGGAGTTTTCAAAATGTGGTTCTGTTTATCTTTGTATAATCCTTTACTTCAACAATGTTTCGATTTACTTGTTATTTAAACAGGTACACGATACTGCACCTATTAAATATCGATTTAAAAAAATTTTTTAACTAAATATATTAAACAATTAAATTTCTTCAAAATACTTTTTCCTGGTTAAAAAAATTCTAGCAAAAACTAACAAATTTTTCAAGAGTATTCTATAAAATGTAGTGCTTTATATCTTACTACAATCATTTTCTTCAACAATAAATTCAAATATGTAAAGTACCTACGTGCGTAATATGTAAATCGAATTTTGCAAAAGTTTAATTGCCTTAGGTTCATAAAACTCATGTAATATTAAAGAAAACAAATCCTATCAAAAGTCACATTTTCACTGATAAGTAATATTTCAGGTATCAATTCTTAAAGGAATACTTGACTGTTTATTTTAATGATGTCTCTAACTATAAAATTACTCAGGAAATCAAACTACAGCTAAAAGAATAAAAAATTTGAAACTCTTAAGTAGTCACCCTTTAAAGGTACTGATGCTATTAAAATCCTGAACTTTCTTTATTAGTTAACCCTTAAAATCCCAATTTTTTAAAAATTGATTCATTTTTATTTCTTGAATAAAACATAGGAAAAATACTTTAATAATTCCTATTTTATTTTAAACATGGTTTATGGCTAAAAAGCAGTTTGTTATACCAACTGACAACACTGGTCTTCATTTGAAAAAAAAAATTTCCTTGATAAAATTTTATAATATTAAACACAGATGAATTTTAATAACTAATAAAACGGATAAGGAATTTCCTTCAATATTGTAGAATAAAATATGGTTTTTCTCGAGCGTACAAACAAAGCACAGCTTCAACTGAAGAACATAAATTTCTTTTTCTTTTTTTTACAAGAACTCAGGCTTTCATCTGTATTTTGTAAATTGATTTAATAATATTTTCAACATGTATCCTATTGGCAGCAACAGGCATTAGAACTTCAGTTTCATTATCAAAATTTTAGAAGGCAAAATTGGGTATGTTTCTTATAGGTAACACTGGGCATTTGAGGGTTAGGTAGTAAATTTCCTTTAAATGTTATTAAAATAATATAATTGGGAAATGGCAAAATGGATTCTCGTTTTTCCGAGCCCTCTATGACAAAGAACAAATAAACTTCAATGTGTGTAGCATGCCACAAAATCCTGTTATCAATTAATCCTCAACAACTATCAGGAAAGACTTTAACCTTGGTACCTACCCCTAAGCCGGCACGTTAACAGGATATTATTACTAAGTCACTTGCTATTTAAACGTGCACACTCACAACCATGATAAGAGAAAAGAACAATAGACTCTAGTTCTTCCGAATCTTTAGTGTGCGAAATCAGGGTGTCCAAGAATTGAACACAATTCAAAAATTAATTTTAAAAAACCCTAATAATGTTACAACTACGGTTTATTGGGGTTTTTTTAATGAGAGAGCATTTTATTTATTTATCTTTTTAGATTGGTAACGCGCCGTTACGGTGGTCTAGGTGGCCGTAAATTATTCAAATTCTTCCATTTTTGAGAGTCATTATCTGCGAAACTATTAAAGCTAGAAGAAAAATAAAAGCAAGTATTTGTAGAGAATTTTACGCTCTGTAATTTTTTAATTCGCATGTAGTAGAAAACAGAATTTTTTTCGAGATATTCAAGAAAACTAAAAAAGGTTTGGTTTGGTGGAGTTTACTGGCGCAAAAACCATTTTTGATTATGCTGCGCCAAACATATGGTCTAGGATAAAATCTTACTATAGGAGTTTAGTTAAAAGGAGTGTCATTCGGTATGAAGTGTCAATATATGAAGTCTATAAAAGCTTGCAACAAGTTAAGAATGACCTAAAAACAAGGTAAAATTTTTATATCAAAGAGTAAAAACCAATCATTCTTAAAAAAGTGAAAAGTTGTGGATGAGGATCTTTGTGAAGGATATCCTTAAGAGTGATAGAGGATGAGTGGAAACAGCGGATGCGTTGATGATTAAATTGTTGACATTCAATAAGAATGTGCAGAACAGTCATTTGGCATTGGCATGCTGTACAAAGAGGTGCGGGTTCCCCCAATAACAGATGCCTATGCGTGAATCGAGTGTGTCCGATTCTTAATCTGGTAAGAATTGTGTCGAGCTTCCTGGTAGGTAAACTGGGCCAACAATCGATTAAAAGTTTAATTGAATGAAGTTTAATTGTGTCTTTACGATCCCATTGAGCTTGCCATTTTGAGTGGAGGATAGATTTAATATAATTTTTCCGGCTAATTTTATTCACGGCTAATTGAAGTTGCCTTTCTATAAAATGTATATTATCCCCTGTACAAGATATGTACAGGTCGTCGACGTAAAGAAAGCCTTTCACAGATGGTGGAAGTTGTTTTAAAATATCATTTATTTTCAGAGCAAAAAGCGTCACACTGAGGACGCTTCCTTGAGGTACGCCTTCCTCTTGAGCAAAAAAATCTGATAATTCATTTCCAATTTTAACTCTAAATATTCTTAGTTTTAAAAAGTTTTCAATAAATATGGGCAAGTTACCTCGGAGGTTGCTATCATACAAATCCCGAAGAATACCATACCGCCACGAACGATCGTAAGCTTTTTCGATGTCGAAAAATATTGCTACAGTATGCTGTCTGCGAAGTAATGCATTTCTTATTTCAGTTTCTAATGCAAGGAGGTTATCAACTGTAGAACGTCCCTGTCTAAACCCGCTTTGAAAGGGACTAAATATTTTATTGGTCTCCAGATAGTATATCAGACGCTTATTTACCATCTTCTCAAGAATTTTGCATAAGCAGCTAGTGAGAGCGATTGGTCTATAATTTCTGGGGTTTGATGGCTCCTTTCCTGGTTTTAGAATTGGTATGATAATGGCCTGTTGCCAACAGGATGGGAAAGAGTGTTCTTGCCAAATTCTATTGTAGAGAAATAGTAGATTATGCAAAGATTTATCGGACAAATTCTGTATCATAAGATAGCTGATATTGTCAGGACCTGGAGATGTTTTATGTATTTCAGAGAGACACCTGTTTAGTTCAAAAAATGTAAAATCTGTATTGTATGGGGCATATGGAGAAGAATGAAAATTGAGTTTCTTTTTTTCTGTAGCAATTTTATGATGTAAGAAAGGGGCAGAGTAATTACTGCTGTTTGAAGTACGGGACAGTTCTGAAGCTATACAGTTAGCAATATCCTGTAGAGACGTAACTGGAATACCGTTATTATACAAGATTCTTATGTTAGAGGATTTGAATATACCAGAAGTTTTTTTAACTCTTTCCCACAGTTTTTTGCTAGATATTGTGGAGTTAATGCTGCTTATATAACGTTCCCACGATTCCCGTTTAGTACGCCGCTGTACTCTTCTGGAGTTGGCTTTAGCTTGCTTATAATTAATCAAATTTACTGTAGCAGGGTTCCGGCGAAAAATATTCCAAGCTTTTCTTTGTCTCTTGTGTGCTTCGCGGCAATCTGCATTCCACCAAACCTTCCTTTGTTTCTTGAAAGTATTTGAAATTTTAGGAAATGAGTGGTCTGCTGCGGAAATTAAAACTTCAGTTACATTTTTAACTGCGATATCAATGCTATTGTCAGAAACCATTTCTTTAGTTATATTAGCCAGAGAACTGAATGTACTCCAGCTGCCCAAATTAAAATTATATCTTGAAGCTGACTTGAAGCGAGGGTTTTGTCGTCTATTATCGGATAAGATTAAAGGAAAATGATCGCTATTGTGCAGATCGTTGCCTACCTGCAAAGAAAAATAAGGGAAAACGGAAGGAGTACACATGGCAATATCAACAGAGTGAAATGTTCTGGTCGGTTCATGAAAGTACGTATATTCGTCATTGTTGAGAAGGCAAAGATTATGATCATTTAAAAGTTTTTCAACCTGTAGGCCCCGTGTGTTAGTGTCAGAATTACCCCAAAGGGGACTATGACCATTCATATCACCAAGGATAATGAAAGGTGTGGGAAGTTGAGATATGAGATTATTCAGACTAAATTGATCGATGGGAGAATTAGGTGGAAGATACAGACTACAGACTGTAATTAATGAGTGCGTGTGGATTTGAACAGCTATTGCTTGTAAAGGTGTGTTTAGAGTTAATGGGAGTGTAGGGAATGAGTTTGAAGTAAGCAAAGCTACACCACCTGTAGCTCTATCACCTGTACTATTTTTTTTGTAAAAAATTATAATGCTTTAAAGGAATTGTGTCTCCAGGCTTTAAATAAGTTTCTTGAAGGGCAATGGCGGAAGGTTGGTGTAAGTTAATAATGTCCTTTAGATCCGAGAACTTATTTTTAATGCCACGGCAATTCCAAGAGACAAAGCTGGTCATGGAAAAAAAAACAAAGGCGAGAAAAGGCTTAAGATTTTTTTGGAGAAGATGAAGAGACGTCCGTCTCACTAGCTGTAGACATAAGATCGTCATCTGACGGATGGATTTCAAGTAGCGGATCAACATTTTGTGCTTCCACTGTCGTTTTGCTCGACTGCTTCAAAAAATCTCCTTTGGTTAAAGGAAGATTTTTTAAATCTTTATATTTCTTCAAAGCAGCGAGGCGAGCCCTAAAAAAGGAGACCAGAAAACACGCATCGACTTCTGCCGATCGGTGCCATTGCGTATGGAATACTCCCGCTGTAGCACATTGAGAACGCCTTAACGCCATGTTACCTATCTGAAAAAAATTAAGGGAGGTTGCCTTTTTCAAACAACCGCTGATGTTAAAGGCATAGGACTACTTTACTCGCGTGGCTCGTTTGTTTCTCGAAGTTCCTTTTCCTGCTGTTTCTTTTGTTGCTTCTCCTGCTTCAAAAATTCTTTTCTTAACTTCTCTATATCTCGTTGACTTTTCCTTCTTTGTAAATTTACATTTGGAGCCATTATTGTATTAAATTTGTCGAAACAAAAGTTTCAACTCAATCACGAAATCTCGCTCGCGAAAACGTGGCAAGCGAGAGCGTCAGCCTATTGTGCGCGAGCATGAATTTGGTGACATTACCAATTCATGCGTATTTTTGTCCAACCTTTCAACTCAGTAGTCGCTGAACACCAATTTCTTTTAACTTCTGTTGTTACCCTTTATCTCTAAAATAAGACATTAGTTGTGTTTTTAACATATGTAGTTACCGATATATAGAATATCTCCCATACGACGTTTTTTGTGACATGTGAATCAAATTCCTTCCTGAGACCCCAATGGAAGGAACGTATTGTTACATTAAAATTTTTTATTTGCTCTCTCATTAAAAAAACGTAGTTGTGACAATATTAGGTGTTTTAAATTAATTTTTCAAATGTGTCCCACAATTTTCGGACACTCTGTATATTTTTGCGAATTTTTCGTTTCTCGTAAGCTAATACAATAAAAATCTAATGGTTCTCTCTGAAGACGTACGGAAAGAGAAAGCGGCGATTCTCACGATACAGTGGCAAATAATTTGAGAGTGAAAAGAAAGATATCCGAGTTTGCTTATACTAATTAAGGTGATGTATTCATTCTTAAATACCAATTCGAATACTCCGTTTAAGTTAGGAATAAATATTAGTTTTGTTTCTGATTCCTAATTCTTATTTTTCCTCCATTTTTCAGTAAAAAATTTTCAGAAAATTAAAAAGAGTTGTTCGGATTATCCGATATTTCGGATTCCTGGGGTTCGGATTCCCAGGGTTCTACTATATATCCATTTTTCATTAATACGCTAATTTATCTTCATTTTGCGACCCACAAATAAAAACCGTTCTAAACATTTATTTATTTTTTATTTTATTCACATGCGCATCGCTATTCCGCTACAGCATGGTCAAAGTTTAGTTTAGCTTAGTTATATTAACCCCCGTTATGAAGCAACATACGGCTTTTTTTCGGGATGAATCTCATACTTTTGAACCGCTGTTAGATGGCAAGGACGATACCTGAACTGGCACCTCCTTCTCAAAACTTCCGCACCATTCCAGCGGGAGGGCAATATGGTCAAAAATGGCTCTTCCGCTACAGGCAAACCACTGTTCCGCCTATTAAAACATTAAATACATTTACTTGCGTGCAAATTATTGTTGCCGTAATTGAATTTCTAATTACAGAAAGGAAACAAGTCCAAAATACAAAACCTTCTTAGAAAAAAGGCGGATGCAGGGCCTGATTAAGCCCTGCGGGAGCCTGTAGGCAATGTTAGTTTTGGTGCCCCCTTACCCCTCCCAAATTTACTAAACAATATATTATTTTATTAATTTTAATTTAATCTCTATTAGCCTTTGTACCTGCGTTTATCTATTCTATACATACATGGACCCACTGATTATGTAAAATGCAATCTGTGATATGGAAATAAAATTCAAATTACCTCATAACATTTCGTTATAAACAACATTGGCAGTTTTTCCTCCTGGTGCCATTTTTAGGCATAAGGAGATTTTGAAATCAGTCTCAAATTTTTAAAATAGCCGTTTAAATTTAGATGTAAGCAAACATAAATTCAGCTCATACCCAAAGCACAGCTCCTGCTATTTCGCGCATGCGTGGATGAAAAGCAAAGCGCAGATCCCGTCGTTTTACGCATGAGCGGGTCGAGGATGGTATTTTACGCATGCGCGGATCGTGGTAGGAAAATAATTATTAAAATCGCAATTATTAAACTCCCTTTTTGGTTTTGATTTGCGTTTAATATACGAAAACCTTCCTCGATAAATGCCCGACAAATTGGTACAAATATCTCCAATATCAGTTTAGTATTTCTCGAGTTTTAAGCGTTCATGCATTCAGGGGACTTCATTTTAAACTATGTAATGCAGGTTTCTAAGTAACACATATTATGAGAAGCTGAAATAACAAAACATTTAAATCGCGAATCACCATCAAAAGAGTTGGTTTTATTATGTAAAAAAAATTTAAATTGTGTATAAAAAATATAAATTTCAAAGTAATTTTAAACAAAAATTTAACATTTAAAAAATTTACAAAATATTTTTTGACAGAATCTTAGTATCCTAATACAAAGATTTTCAGAGCTGTTGACTTCTGAATTAGTCAGGCAACTGCGGGAAAAAAATGGACCACACTGATTTGTAAGCAAGAAACTTTTTTATTTGCTCTCTCATTAAAAAAACGTAGTTGTGACGTTATTAGGTTTTCTAAATTAATTTTTAAAATGAGTCCCACAATTCTCGAACACCCTGTATATTTTTGCGAATTTTTCGTTCCTCGTACGCTAATACAATAAAAATCTAATGGAAATTTTTAATTCTCTTTTATGAACTACTTTTTTATTTTCTTGTTAAAGATATCTGAAGTTGTTTTAATCGTCAATTAAAACAACGGCCTCCTTGAGGCCGAAAATACCAATTGTTGTAATTATGTCAGTGTGTATCAGTTTGTCTCTGTTTATGGGAACGCAATTCCAAAACGCGCGAACTACATGCCAAATCTGTCGCTTAACAGGCAACACCACCTATCTCAATTTTTTGAATTTCAAATATGAAGAAGAAGCTGAAATTTTCGTAACCAATAACGAATATTTCTGAAATTTTTTCATATCTGATATGAACCTTAGACTGCGTGTTCCTACCAGATGTGAAAAAATTCAGAAATACTCGTTATTCGTTGGGAAAATTTCCAGTTTTTTCTTCCTCTTAGAAATTTCAAAAAATTGAGATAGGTGGTGTTGCTTGTTAAGCGACGAGATTTGGCATGTAGCATTTTCGCCAAAAATTAAGATCTGCGCCAAATTTTAGGGGTCGTGACTCGAGGTTTCTGCACCACTGGCACAACACATAGTCACAATCACTTTTTAACTCCATGTTGTTGGTAACAACTTTACATCGAAGTATACGACAAAGCCGAGAGATTACATCTCTAATTTTTAACTTTGGACTATGTTCCTCCCATTGGGGTCTCAGGAAGGAATTTGATTCACACGCCCAAACGCCACAGAAAACGTTGTATGGGAGATCCTCTATATCTCGGTAACTACATACGTTAAAAACATAGCTATCGTCTTATTTTAGAGATAAAGGGTAACAACAGAAGTTACAAAAAAATGAAAATCGGAATTGTAGTTCAGCGAATACTGAGTCGCAAAATTGGGCAAAAATACGCATGAATTGGTGACGCGATCCTCTATATCTCGGTAACTACATATGTTAAAAACATAACTAATATCTTATTTTAGAGATAAAGGGTAACAACAGAAGTTACAAAAAAAATTTAAAATAGGAAAAGAGTCACGCGAGTAAAGTATCCTACGCTTTTAACATCAGCGTCTGTTTGAAAAAGACAGCCTCCCGTCGTTTTTTTTTTCCCACCTTTTTCTATCGACCATGCCATTTCCTTCTTTTCATCTCGTCATGCATGACACCATGGCACGATGTATGGATATAAATGGAAGGAAAAAATTCTATAAGAAGGATTAGATAAAAGAAAACAGCTGAAATCGAGGAATATACATCAGGCCCAAGCAGCTGATTTCATGTTCTTTCAGTTCTTTCACATAAAAGGCCTCTTGGTTATAGATAGGAATCTTGATAGGACGGAAAATACCTGATAATATTATGGCCTACATTTGAAAAGGAAACAAATTACCTATTAGAATTACGTCAATGGGAATTAAATTTAAAATATCACTAAAAATAAAAAGTTAAAACCCTACAATGCTATATACCATTTGAAATGAAATGGTTCTTTCTGAAAAATAAATAACCTTTGTAAATAATTTATAATCTACAAACGAATGTGAATTCTAATTAAAATAGTGATTTAAATTAATTTCTAAAATCTATATCTGAAACTTTCTTTTGTTAAGAACAATTTGGCAAAAGAAATTGCCCAACATCTTTTCATTTCTCATAACAAACTAATTTACACTTTTATAAGAGATTATTGGTTAGAGTCCTCAGAAAACCAACGTTTCATTCCGTTATACGAACAAAAATATTACATATTTTCTACAAAAGGAGTCATTTCACAATTTCTTTTCCTTTTCTTCTTTTTTTTTTACTTTCTCATATGCGAAGTATACAAAGAAAAAGTATTGTAATCGTCAAAAAATTCGAAATCGAGACTTTGACGAATCTCCATGTTTCAGACCTCCCTGAGTACGAAAAACACAATTTTGGAATTATGTCTGTCTGTGTGACTGTGAACACGATAACTCAAAAACTATTAAAGTCACAGGGATTAAATTTGGTATGTGGTCTTTACACATACTTTGTAGGTTTCTATCATATTTTGGACAAAATCCATCCACGGGAAGTCTGTCTGTATGTCCGTGTTAATGTGAACGCGATAACTAACAAACTTAAATAGCTAGGTGGATAAAATTTGGTACTCATTTTTATCATCAGGAATGTAGGTTTGTATCACATTTTGGACCAAAGCCATCAAAGGGTTGACTTTCTGTCTGTCTGTATAATCCCATACTTTCGAACGCAATAACTTCTTTAAAAAATTGCTTTGATAAATGAAATTTGGTATGTGGCCTTCTTACCTTAATGCTAGATTTATGTCCAATTTTGTGTCAATCGGTTAAAAAAAGGCGTTCAAATTTTAAATTACGCTTTCTTTATCTTACACCCAGCCCTATTGGTAATCACGCCGTCTTCTAATTCCATTTCCGCGTTGGACGACCTTCGAAAATTGTGGTATGACGTTTCGCTTTTTTTTTCTCCACTGCGTTAGGGGTTCTTATTCATTTTACTTCATTTTAGCCTATTTTTTTTCTCTACATGTGTTAGGAATATACGAGAAAGTTTAGGGGAGACCACTCCCGCTGGTTTCACATCTCGTTGCAATTCATAATCGAAATGGAAAAGCAACAACAAAAAGTGTGATAAGGAATAGTAGTGAAAATAAGATTTTGCGGAATACATTTCATATTTCAGAAAATTCTAGACCACTTTAGCTGTTGCTTAGTTGGGGAGGGAGAGATAAATTATTTATTGCAGCCTACTTTTTTCCAAGGAAGTGGCTTTCTTTGGTTTATTTGAATGATGCAAAAGAAATATGAAAATAAAAGCGAGCAAACTGCTTGTTTCGTTTGATTTCCGATTTTTTACCAGAAAATTTAATATAAATTCAATGTTCTGATACTCTATGGTTTAAATAGTTTCGAGCGATTTTTCTTTAAGATAAAACTTATCATGCTAATTTTGGGTAATTCCTGGATCATTATAGTTTGCTGGCCGCTCAGCTGCAACGAGTTACGTATTGATCTTCTGATTTTTAAAAAGGGAGAAACTTTGAAAGTCTTTGCCAGAACAAACACAATAAACAGGAAAGGAAAAGTAAATAAAATCTAGCTTCAACTGGTAGCTACAAATAGATGAAAGCCGGTAAATACCAGATAACTGAAAAAGAACATTCCATATTCTGTGAGAAAGGAATTTGTCAGATTACAAGCTCAAACAATTCAACTCTGATTGTAAGGTCACGCAAACTTTGACCACAAAAAATATCAGAAATCTCCTTGTTTTTCTGAAAGCTTCACGAAGTAGTACGCAAGTTCTTTCTGGTTCTATCTGTTTTCTATAATTAGAATATAAAATTATGTATAGATAAAATAATCTGTAGAAAGCTGAATACATTGATCCTTGAAAAGCAAAATATATACACAGGGTGCCCACTTATATCCGTTACACCCCCTTAACTTCTAAACGGTGACAGCTTAGACCATAAAGTTGGTGTGTTGGTATAATAAAAAGACTATGTGCTACTCGATGAGGCAACTTACAACGCCATCTAACAGCAAATTTTTGATTTAGCGGTCTTATCTCGAAAACAGTACAAGATACGGGGAAAAGGTCAATTACAAAATTGTAGAGAGTCTTCGATTTAGTACAAAAAGATACCTTGTACACATTAATACGAAGAAATGGACGTTTAAAGTGCACATTTGTTTGTTCTCGATTTTCGAAACTGTGACGTCTCTAAACGGGTTAAAACGAAAAAAAACAATTAGTTATCACTATATACTTTTATTTTAGGTGTTCAAAGTGCTCTCCGTCATCTACAGTGCAGATTTGAGTCCTTGTTTAAATTTCACTTTGCACATGTTTTAGCATATAGTTGGTGTGCAAACACAATCAACAGTAATACGTCCTGGAATGTTGGCGGAAAGGTCCATACACCTGCTGTTTGAGTTATTTCCACAAGAAAAAATATAATGGGGTGATTTTTTGGCCGAAGAAGAACATTTTATCCTTTTTTTCGTGTCATATGACGTCAAAATTTCCAAAAATGCGAGCAAACAAATGCGCATTTTACACAGCTTTTTATGCTCTTAGCATTATTGCATTCAAGGTATCTTTTCGTACTAAATCGAAGACACTCTACAATTTTGTAATTGACTTTTTTCCCATATCTTGTACCGTTTTCGAGAGAGGGCCGCTAATTCCAAAATTTGCCGACAGATGGCGTTTTAAGTTGTCTCATCGAGTAGCGCATACTTTTTTTACTATACCTAGACACCAATTTTATGGCCTAAGCTGTCACCGTTTAGAAGTTAAAGAGGAGAGTAACTGATATAAGTGGGAACTCTGTATGTATCGAAATTTTTACATTTAACTATTCATTATGGATGCCATTATTTTAAATTATCATTATATTTTATAAATAATTGCATTGCAATTTATTTATCCTGTGGTGACAATACTCGGATTTCGACTGATTTAAAGTCTATTTGATAGCTATAATCATTTTCATTTAGAATTCGAACTTACAGCCATTGGTCAAGATAATTATATCCGGCAGCTTAGATTACACAACAGAGGAGAGAACATCGGCTCCAAAGAAAAGCTCTGAATAATCCCTACTTATCTGAATATTTTTCGGCTTCATTGTCTAAAACTGCTCTGAAAGGGAAGGCAGTTTTGTAATTATGCCAAATCAAATTAAACCTGATAATTCATAATAAAATATTATGTTACAAATTATTCTATTGAAGTGGATAGAACAATATTTTGTATAAACGTTCGCTTAATTTTATCATAGCAAGACCTGACTTAGGAGACTCTAGACACAACATAGACATTAAGACATTAAAATAAATCACCCCGCGCTGCCTTGGCATCCAGGGACTTTAAATGACAGCCCCTGCAATAGCTCGAGTACTGAGGCCAGAGTCCTAGTAGCCACCACCGGCCACGGCCCGACCCCTCCCGAAGGTAGTACGTACTAGCACTGGAGGTAGGATTCAATATCCCATTAATATATCCCCAGGGGAAGCGAAACCCCTCTTACTAATCCGGCGGCTTCTCATCCGTCTATTCGTGGTGCCTCCTCCGGGGAAGTAGACACAACATAGAGACCAGGAAGAAATTTCGACCTGCCGAAGCACGCGGAAGAAAAAAGAAAAATCTGACCAGCAAAAAAAGTGCTCTATAAAGACTCAATCATGACCATCAGAGACCCTCTATTATGAATCAAGAATACGGGAACGCGTTCACTAAAAATAAAAAAAAGTGCCACTCTGGAAGTCGCAAGTATCCAGAGCCTACATCTACCTACCTACATCCACCATCTGACAGGAAAACCTAAATACCTATTTTTTTTCTTTCTTTTTTTAAATACTGTAACCGACTAGTCCGCAATTTTCTGTCCTATATTAAGAGTGGTCCTCTCATCATGCCCTTCAACACAGAATAACACAGAATCGCGCCAGTAAACCAAACCAAACCAAACCAATCAACACAGAATATGTTACATAAGATGCGGATCACCATAGCTAAATTTTTAGAATATTATTTACATGTATCCAAGCATGTTATAAAAATCTATAATTTGACTATTATCTAACTATAGTTTCCAAAATTTAACTCCAGTAACTCTTTCAGTTAAATTACCGTATTTCCCATAAAATAGTATCTAAGCTGAAAATACGCCCCAGCATTATTTTTCAAGATGCTCGCATTATAAGCCCTGTCCTCATAATAAGCCCTACTTAAGATCGTCAGCCAGAGGGGTATCAGAATTTTTGCCGAATGACCAATGCAACACACGCTCGCATTTGATAACTAAAGAACGTGGCTGCAAATAATTGGAATCATCAGTGTTCAATACGTCGAGTGTTACAACAGTAACGTTTTACGTTGTTAAATTATTCAAAACAGTTTTACAAAGTAATGATTTCGAATGTTGTAACGTTCGAAACATAATCATTTCGAACGTTAACGTACGAACATAATGCGTTAATTATTGTGTTTGTACGTTAACGTTCAAAATCTTTACGCTTATCACTTGCTTAAATCTATATATTTAAAATAATTTAGTGAAAAAACCTTCACCGAGTCCGCCAGCCTCAACTACTCGATAGATTTCGACAATTTTTTTATATGAAAGTTTATGACGTATAGATATGGCATCAAGGGTCTCCTGCCTTCCACCACCCTCCATTTTAGAACGAAATCGAATAAACACTTCTCCACTGTGCATTGTCTATGGAAAAAACCCTTGTAGAAATCCCCCAGCCCTAGCCACCTAACCGATTTCAACAATTTTTATTTTATATGAAAGCTTATGACGTCTAGATTTGCAATGAAGGGCCACCTGCTCCACATCCCCCCCCCCTCCCCATTTTCGAACGAAATCGAAAAAACATTTCTCCACCATACATTCTCTATATTTTTTTTCAATTTCGTTCCAAAATGGGGGATGGGGAGCTGGTGGCCCTTGATAACATATCTAGACGTCATAAGCTTTCATATGAAATATAAATTCTCGAAATCGGTCTGGTGGTTGGGGCTGGGGGATTTCTACAAGTTTTACCCATAGACAATGTAACAATGTACAGAGGAGAAGTGTTCTTTCGATTTCGTTCGAAAATGGAGGTTGGTGTTGGGCAGGCGACCCTTCATTGCAAATCTAGACGTCATAAGCTTCCATATGAAATAAAAATTATCGAAATCCGTCGAGTGGTTGGGGCTGGCTAACTGTCTGAAGGTTTTACCATATTATTTGAAATCTATAGATCCCAACAGTTCCATCAGAATGGCGTGTCAAAAATATTGTAAAATACCTATTGTAGGTGATGGAAACTGTTTATTTAGAGCGATATGATTCTGTATTTATGTATCTGAAGATTTCATGCCGAAATTCGTGAAAAGTTATACAAAACATTACAACTAGATGAGGTTTATTGAAAAATTTTACATTTTAAAGGAATCTGTTGTCTACAAAGAATATGAAATCTACTATGGCTTTATGGTCTGTTCAGTATTTAAACTGAAAAAGTAGTGGCTGAGAGCCTCGAAGCAGCGAGGTGCAGGGACAGTGCTAAGCAAAGTGGGTGCTGGCCGCGAACCCGCCCGAAGGTCGTCGGGAGCGGCTAGTAATATATTAAAACGGAATGATATTTCGATCCTCAGGTCTTTCTTTTGTATTCATGTTATCTATTCCGTAAATAAATGTATTTCTCTTACATGAATAAATGTAAATTGCGCATGAAGTAATAAGGCTTCCCTTGATAGTAAGACCTAACGCATCGTATGGTGACGTGCTAGGGCATATTACTACCCGTGTTTAGAAGACGCTGGAAAAATTGATATTAAGACTGGGCCTGGTATTTCCTGGTACCGTATTTCCTGGAAAATACGGTAAAATATTCAATCTTCAATAAAGGCTTCCTGGGGTCTTCAATGAACACAATACCATTCGTCATTCACTGAAAAAAATGTAATCAAAAATCTACAGAGCTGTGCCTAGTTGCTTGTAAGTACTCTGCCCTCCAAAATTTAAGATGCAATTTATTTTCGGACTAGAATAGAATAAAATAGGCTATATTAACATCCCGTTTTGAACCAACACGAGGGCTATTTCGGGTCGGAATTCGTAATTTTGAACCGCGTCAGATGACGATATTGAAATGATATTGATTGATATTTCTCATTTTTAATTCTGCGTATTTCTGGAAATTGTAAATAGTTTTGTAAATTTTGTTTTCCAATAAACTGGTTCGGTCTTTGGTTGTGGGGGTCGTCGGCTCTGGTGTTCGTGCTTTATCCATCTTGTGCCCATTTCAAACCGATGAGGTGACTCTACTAGTCATAGGTATCGGGGTTCAGGGTGGCATTAGGTCAGACGAGATGGTGTTCGTGCTTTATCCATCTTGTGCCCATTTAAAACCGATGAGGTGACTCTACTAGTCATAGGTATTGGGGTTCAAGGTGGCGTTAGGTCAGATGTCGAGGACGACACCTGAGCTGGCAGTCCCTTCTCCAAACTTCCCCACCACACCAATGGGAGGACGTGTGGCCCCTCTTAAGAATTATTTAACGTGCAGCAGGCCCCATTTACGGCGGACCTTCAGTGAAATCGGGTTTCGAGAGTGGGAATCTTCGGCCACGAAGCGGAGACTTTACAATTAGGCCACCACGGCCTGCAATTTTTTTTTGGAGTTGACTATCAAAAGAGCGGAACTGAAGGTAAAAAATACGGTTTATGTGAAAAATCACAATTCATTTTCATAGAGTTTATTGAAAGAATTATACTCATGCCTATCTTTTTTTAAATAACTGTTTTCAGAAACTAAAGGTAACTGTAAATATCAAATTTTTGAAATATCTCTGTGCCTCTAATTCATGTTTCAATTTTTGGTACAAATTTATCTCTCACTGAGTAAAGAAGAAATTGTTTACCTAATTTTTTTAACGTTGCGGGTATTTGGATGGATATATGGGATGGACACATTAATCCATAGAGTAGTTGATGAATAAAACATGGAGTTCTAGATGGCGTTTCTCAAATCGTGTGTGAGTTATAATTGCTTCTGAAGATTTTTTCTGATTGTTTAAGTCCTAAGAAAAAGGAGCACGTCTGTGCCACAAATCATTGCAGATCATCCTGCCCCTACACGGGCAAGAATATCTGCAACTACTCTTCGAAGATGTCTTTACAATCAAGAAATGTATCTGCTACCTGAAATGGGTGAAATTCCAGCATTCTATTGAATACTTAGGCATTTTATAGAATGCCAGGCGTTTATAGCCAAAGTATGAAATATGTGAATTATTATATACTTTCCCTAGGCATTCTATAAAATAGTTACTCATTTAATAGAATGCCTGGCGTTTATAGGCAGAGTATGAAATATGCGAATTATTGTATACTTTCCCTAGGCATTCTATAGAATGGCAAATGCTATTTAGACAAAGTATGAAAAAAGGTCATGATAAAGCTATTATTTAAAAGACGCGCGTTCCTCAAAAATTCAAATGTTATTTTGAAAAAATTATATAAGATTGTCATAAAAAAAATTTTATTAAAAATAACTAAAGGAAAATGAAAGTTTTGCAGAACAAAATGTATGCCTCTCTCACTAAAGAAAGCAAAATAAAACGTGAACCTGCTTGTTACATCAAGGAAGGAAATAATTTTATTTTGAATTGCTCTTAATTTTTTTCTTATAAAATCGAATCGACGATGTATTTCATATTTTACCGGCTTGTCATCTAGCATTCTACAGAATACTTAGGAAATGAGTGAAATGTTAATCGTTTCATACATTTTCCCAAACTGACCTTTGGATATGGATAAACTTGTGTTCCTGGACCACTCAAATATTAATAATCGAATGTAATTTCTACAATCCATTTCTTTACGATGTTACGTTTGTGTATGGAGGATTGTTCCTCAAAAATACTTAAAACGTTAAATTAGACAGAAAAAAATTCTTGTGAAAAATAGTAGTTTTTGTATAACATTTCTGGTAATCAGTTTTTAACCATGAATCATCCTTAAACGTCATAATACTATTCAATAGAAATTTAGCTAGTTGATACATTATGGGATTAAAATGTCTATCAGGTCATTTCGTATCGAAAAATGTTAAACTCAGTTCACTGTCTAAATAAAACGTAGATAAGATAAGAGGGTAGCAACTTAGCCGGAGATGATGAGAATGCCTGATAAAAACATTCTTATCAGTCGCGACATAGTGTCTATGATTTTATCAGTATTGTCAAATCAAATTCTTTTTTGACGCACTTGTTAATGGAATTTGATGATGTATAATTTCATAAAAGATAAAATTTAAGCGAATTCTTCAAATGTCGATATGCAGTTTTTCGATAATATTTTAACTTCATTTAATAGAAGGGTTTTCGTGTATTCTAACGATCTTTGTTAATCTTGACGATCTTGGTTTAATCTGAAAATTTGAATTATTTAGATTGATATGCATAAAGTACTGGAGAACACTGATTGTTATTAGCATTAATTTTTCATTAACTAAAGAGGAATTCAATACAGTAGAGTCCGCTAATCCGGACTTTGTTTGCCCAGACATCAGATTAATCTGGACATGATTCAAAAAATTATTTTGTACAAAGATATTTTAGTTTTTTAATCCTACATCAGTTCGCAGGTTATAAACTTAGGTCTACTTATACAGTAGTATTAAAGCTAAAATTAAACTGTAGGAAATGTTGTAAGTGTTTATGAAGAAAACATCGATTTTTTATAGTTTTATCCATATAAAACTTTTATTGCATGCATCCGGCTTCAGTTTAATCCGGAATTTCGGTGATCCGGACAGAGTCCGGTTCCGTCTTGTCCGGATTAGCGGGACTCTTTCTACTGAATTGTGTAAATTACGCTGTATAGAAGTCACAACGCTCATATTATCTTCAAATGCACATTATTCATATGCGGAACAATTGAATCGATTCAAAACAACGCTGTATCGTTTAGTGAATGCTAGCTTCTTAGAGAACTTGGAATGATTTAGAAGTCAGGGTTCGAAACTGCCTAAGAGCCTTTCGAAAAAAATGTCTGGTTTCGTCGAAATTTGCCTTGCAGTTGGTAAATCAGATTTTTTATGAGATTTCATTCAATATCATGAGCAATTAACCAAAAAAGGTTTAGTCATATAATCGGTCAGACGATATTCTTCGTATAGAAGCTATTTTAATGCAATCCGACTCACCCAAGTTGTTTCTCAATCATGATAAACTACAAACGAAATTAAAGTTGCCTTTTTAATGTCTTTTCTTGGAATTTTATGTGATTAAGAATATGTAAAAAGCTGACTTTATTTTTAAACCAGATTCTTATACAAATTTTTACTCATTTGTTTAGTCAGACTAAATAAATAATAATATTTTGATTTTTAACTTTCTTGACATCAAATCAATAGCTCACATGCTTTCTGTGCATAATCACTTGATTACTGTAACCGAGGTTATATATATATATATATATATATATATACATATATATATATATATAAAAGAGGCAAAACATAATAGAAGAACAATAAAATAACAAACATTCATATCAAATTCGAAAGGATATGAGAAAACGAATTGAAAGTATATCCGAGTAAAGACATGTATATAGTCAGTTCCAATTCATTTGTGTTCAGAAAGCTATAGAGATGTTTAATAATCAAGAAATAAGATGAAATATTTTTTTAAATATAATTTTGGTAGATGAATTTAAACTGTTCGAAACTGCCCCTCTGCATTTCATGTTATGTCATCGAAATCAAAACATGCAACGGTTTATATAGTATATTCACATTATTTCCATTTTGTAAGTTTTCTGTATACGAAAAAGGTGAAATAAAGTAAAATCTTGACAGGATCGATCTTTAAATACGATACCTGTATAGGATTCTAATCCGATAAAAGCAAAAGAAACGAGAATTGACCACAAACAACTATGCGAAGAAACCCTTGGTGAAATGTTTTTCAATCTGTTTATTTTCAATAACATGTTAGTTTTATCTTAAAAACAACAAAGATGACTCGCCGGAACTGGAAATAATATTTTAGTAAAATAGTATTCGCCAAAGGAATGTCAGCTTTTATCATGCATTAATAGTTGCTCTGTAAACTAAGAAAATATAGTTTCAAGCTAGAAACTGCTTCATTAAATGAGGTTCTGTATTTATTAATCACAGTTTAAAAAGAAATGTCCTAGAAGATTGCATAAACATGTCTGCTTGAAGATGATTAATAGTGACACGACAAATGGTGTTGCTGTAAGATCCCCTAAGATCCCCCAGATCATTAGCGGTAACTTTTTTTCCCACGCCATGGGTCACAGGACAGAGCAGGTGCCTCAGCGGGAAGTCCTCATTAAAACGCCGCCAAAGGGAGCTGGATTTGAGTCTGGCGCCCTCGGTCTGCTCTTTAGTGGACGTGATGAAAAGGGTCAATTATCTCGAGCCTGAGAAACCGCTGGCGACGAAAGGACAAGCCCAGAAAAGGTAAGGAGCCAATAAGGGCTCGCTAAGGTGGACTCCACTTACAAAATTGACGTGGATTTGTGGAGAGGGTTTTCTGGACCTTTCCCCCAGGAGGAGGACGAGAGAGTAAAAAGGAAGGTGAGAGGGAAGAGAAGACGGGAGATTTTTGGAAGGCTTCTTAGGAAGAGGACGGCGACGAACGAGGGCTCGATTTTCTTGGTAACAAGATAGACTTGGGTCACTGAGACCAACTTCATTCTTTTTAGGCCACTAGTGGAAGTGGGCCTGTGTTGGTTAGTGAGCACTGTAAAGGACTCTAATCGTCTGTACCTGAACTATCATTATGTATGTAATAAT
>BGPR01016465.1:10438-34476 GCA_013235015.1 Araneus ventricosus | reverse complement strand
ATTTTCCCCCGGATAAGTAAGCGGGAATTCGCTTCCCTCGGGGGTATAGCAATAGTGGGGGGTTGTGGTATCTTCCTCGAGTGACGTTTCGTACCTCCTTCGGGAGAGGTCGTACCGTGGTCGATGATGGCCATTAACTCCTTAACCGTCGCACCGGTCATATTGACGTGCATCGAATTATCGCAATGTTAGGCTTGTAAACTAAAATTTAATCATTAATTAGCTTTATAATTTGAAACAAAAATTAAGTAGAATCCTTAAGCATCTCAAGTATTCTATGCCTTCTCAGACGAATGAAAACGACAGCCCAGATAGCAAAGAAAATGCCACTCTTAATGGAGTTACCTCTCACATAAGCGCCCCCGCTTGAGGGTTAAGTACAAAAACAGGAAAATTGTCTTAAATGAAGATATAATATCCTTCAATTAACGCTAATTAACACTGGTGAAGGAAAGTGACTGAACGAAATTTAGTTAAAAGATTAGACTCACTCTTATTAGATTCTCACTTATGGCAGATCGAAGAGAATCGAAAGAACAAAGTACACTAACTTTTCATGAATAAATTACACGTTGTTTTATTTTCTTTAATTATTTGTCTCGTGTTTTTATCGCAACTTCAATTTTTAAGTAAAAAAAAGCCACGCACAGAAAATATTTTTAGAAAGAATTATTTTAACCCTCTGACTTTCGAATTTTTTAAATTACTATTTGGATGCAACGTTTGAAAACGTGTTCAAATACCTTTGCTTTAGTTTAGTGATATTAACGTCCCGTTTTGAAATAAAACGAGGGCTATTCTGGGACGGAATAATATGTACTAGTACGGATAAACATAAAATGCGTATTGTCACATCCATTTGCTGTTTCCACCCCCACTCCACCCCGATTCTTGGAATCTTGACCCGTAGAAATGTTTCTCCCCCTGTAGAAACCCAGGTTCCTACAACTGCATTACCCTTCACATAGCATTCTATTGTTATGTGTTATCGCTGGAATGAACTATGCGAGTGGTTCCAGAAACAGTCACATGTGAGCGATTTGTTTGCACAGAAATTAGCAACTTTCTTCAAAAATGACAAAAATCGAAAAGATAAAGGTCTGAAAAAATTCGTTAGAGAGAGACAACCACTTCGTTATATGGAGAATATTTTGAATGTTATTTAACATTCCGATTAAAAATTTCGTTATAGGGAGAAATTCGCTGTAGGGAGACTTCGTTGTAGGGGGACTCTACTGTATACCCAAGCCATTTGTGAGTTTGCCCGAGCCTCAGAGAGGGTAATTAAACTAACAAATATTTAAAAAAGCAATTAATTGTATTAAACGTAGATGTAATTTCAAATAGTATTACTTAGCGCAGTAAGATCAAATCTGGTGATTTCACCATTAAACACGGCAAAAATAAATAAAGATTGACCAAAAATTTGTATAACCCAACAAATACAAGCTTGAACTTGTTTTTAAGTGTTATAACCTCTGCGAGCAATTTTCATCAATTTTCAAAATCTTCAATTTCATTCTGAATCTTTGATCCTACGCAATGTTTAGCCTTTGATAATGAAAACAAATTTTAAGAACATAATCGCGATTAAATAATAGAGCAAAATTGGCAACAAGCTCAGAAAAATTAGTGAATTTTTATGCAAATTTGGAAACAAAAGATTTTGAACGTTCAGGTTCTATTTAGATGACTCTTCCCATTTCTGAATGAAAGAATTTCCCAGAAGAAAAATGAAAATGACACGGCGTCTGATGATTAGAAAGCAAATGAAAAAAGCTTAGGTAATTAATTGCAAGTTCGAAGATCAATTGTTAACCTCCGGTCTTGGCAACTAAGATTAGCTTTGCAAAGTATATTCTGTGAAAGTTGTAAAACTGTTTCTTATAAACATGTAATGATTTAAAATTTTCTTATTTTTATAAACGCCCCTTAACTTTTATATTAATTCTATTTAAATTCTGATATTAGAATAATTGCCACTTTAATGGGAAGAAGTCCAGTTTCAACCCGCCGTAGAGTTTGAGACTTCCCCTTTTTTCGAAAATACTACTTAAGCTCTCTGTTGTAACGTTCTCTTTTATGATATAACTCTTTCCTGGTAAGACGCGCTTTTTGCGTGTCAAAATGTCTATCATGGCTATGGCTATAATATGCCATTATTAAAACGTTTATGTAATTTTTAATGATCTAATAATATTGTTTAACAAGATTGAAGTTAGAATAAAGCATATTTCGGCTCTACGACTCCTTTTGAAGATGCTCTACTATTCACATATCGGAACATCGTTTCAAGCATGTTGTTCCGTATTGTGTCGCGCTCGCCAACTTTGGCGACGGAACTCTCCGCCACCTGGCAACCCTTGTAACCTCTCGTCAAGAGAGATTCATTACGCTAATGCACTAACAGAATAAAGCAAGTCTTTTGTTGGTAAAGACATGCCGTTATACTCATATCTGAATAAATATACATCTGATACTTTAGAAATATCAATTTTTCTTCACATCTAATTTGTGCATTTTTAGAAAACTGAAATCGAATAAGACGTTCTGATCTCAAGTTTTATTAGAAATATCGACTTTAGAATGAAAAACAATCTCTGCTAATAATAAAGAATTTCTGTGTGTGTGCGCTGGTGCACTACAGGCCAGACCATTGGACCTAGAGCTACAAAATTTGACACGAATATTCTTTGGAGGGTGGGAATGTGCACCTAGGAGTCACTTTTTTGAAATTTTAATTATAATTTTAATTAACTAAAAATTAAGCTAAATTTTGGCGTTTTTCCTTAACAACTTCCAAAAATATGACAGCACAACAATCATTTTTACGCCATCTGAAAGTGCAAAGAATTTCCTTTTCAATTATATCAAAGTTACCGTACATTTTTCCATAATTTTAATAACCTTTTAAAAATATATTTTGGCATTTCATTGTTGCAACGCAATTCAAAAAGTTCTCATTGGTTAAACAAATCTTTAATTGCTTGTTTCTCTTTGATTGTTGAAATCTAGGGTACTATCCTAATACATTTTGATTTTATATTTTATTTCATCAAAATTTTTGTAGAATCTGCAAACCAACCACCTCTCTGAGATATTAGGTATATAAAGAATGTTGAAATGAAATGCAAATTTTGCAAGAGGAATAAGAAAGTGAAGATGGAGCTGATATCTTGCAACTAGATGCTTTCAGTTATCTGAATCCATTAGGGACATTTATGTAGACAATGAACAGAACAGGTGCAAGGCCAATAATAGAACATGGGTTAAATATCTACTACGATCGGCTTACTTTGTTAAGGGAAACAAGAATATGCAATTATTCAAGATTCAATTGAAATTATATTCCCGGCGAACAAAGTGGTCGCCGAAGGCGGCTAGTAATAAATAAACAGGTTCCCTCAATAATTGAGGGTTTGGGAATAACGAAATTGTTTAGACAAGCAACGGAGTTGAAGATTTCGAAAAAGATTAATTTTGAAATGCATGTAAAAAATAAGTTCTTTAAATATATAGAATTGAAAATCGTTTCGTAACAGTTCTTCCTATTTCGAATCATGATTAATTTTTAATTCAGAAAGAACTTCTCAAAAGAGTTATAGAATGATTTTCTCTAACTTCCTTTGCAAGAAATCTCAATTTTATTTTCAAAATCTTATATTCAAATCATTTGAAAGTCAAATTCATAAAAAAATATCATTTGAATATAAAAGCCTTAAATATGAAAAATTAAAAGTATTCAAAGTATTAATGTTGTAGAACATTTCAAATTAATACTCCTATCATTTTTTTGTTCAATATGACAAGAATTTAAAAAATTATTTAAATTATTAAGGTTGTAAAAAATAATCTCTTTAAATATTTCTTACCCTTATTAGAAATAAATCGAGAATTTCATTTGTTTTTAATATACTCTAAATACAAAAACCATTAAAACATTTGAATAACACGGGCAACACAGAAATTAATAATTTGTACTATAATAATCTACTATAACTTAATAATCCACTGTAGCTGCTTGTTTTGCGATGATAAGTATGCATTAATTTTAAACTGCATTTTTAACATTAATTGAAATATTTAACCCACGAGTTCATTTATCTTTTAAAGTCAAATATTTCATTAATTTTTGTTCAGTTTCAATTAAGAAAAGCAATGCTTTTTTTTCCTTGAAACATGTATCGCGGAGGTGAGGACAGATGCCATTTCAAAGGAGACGCTGGAAACAAACACGTCTTTATTCACACATCAAATAGAAGTCATGCGTTCGGTCCTGGTGCCGACATCTTAATTTCAAAGACTCAATCCAAAACTGAAACTAGCGAGGGCTGGGACACATCCAATCATATACAAAATAAGACTGACGTCATCATCCACAGAAGGAACGCTATCTATAGTGCCAAACATTTTCCACAACACGTACGTATAATGGTCGATAGATTAGGAGGAAGACTAGAGTTGGGTTGATAACAGGTTTTGCTGTATCAGGTACAAGTTGATACTGATACGCGCTGGTACCTGATACTTTTGTAACTGATACAGCCGATAACCGATCCCTTCCCGTCGTTACAGAACTAGGTAGTCGGCAATCGGGTATTGATGCGAGATTTCTGACTTGGCGATGCTAGCATGTGTTTTGTTTTTTTTAAAAAAACTACCTATATATATTATTTCTTATCATTACCTGGAATATAATTATTTCTAATGCATTTTTTTATCTTTTCTTTCAATGTTTATTAAGTATATAAGATTGATGGGATTTTCAATGATTAAATAAATACATTTTGTTTTAAGCATTTCTTTATTGGAAACGATTAAGTAACTCAAACAACATAATTATTATTAGTAAAATAAATTGAACGTAAAAATTAAATGCTGAACATGAATAGAATTTTCAGAGTATAACGACTTAAAAAAATTAATTAAACAGAAAATATTTATATTTTAATATATAAATATACGATGAAATACTTAACAACAGTTCCATTTTCATTTTGTTTTAATCAGTCTTTTAAGTTTTAGAAAAGTCTTTACTTTTTAAAAATGCTTTAAGAAATAATGTACAAAATTAAAAATTAGCAACTAAAGCTAAGGTAACAACCAATTTTGGAAGACAAGGAGATAATAGTTTTAAAGTTAAACGTCTATTAATATATAGAGTTTAATATGAACAACTTAAAACAAAAAACGTGAAATTTCTCTTTAATTAAGAAAAGAGGGAAGTAGGTATATTAACAAAAGTAAAACATTAAGAACATAAAAGGTACAACAACAAAAGCGTTAAAGAGAGAGATAAAAATAATTCAATAATTATAGTTTTAAAAAACTAAATTTTTTACTTTGTCAAAAGATAATCTTGTTTTTTGTCATTTAAAATCAGTACCACTATCGAAAAATGAGTTGTCATGGAACGGATGTCACAATCATGCGAAAATTTTTTCTGACTAGTTGTTTTAATACAGAAAATTGTACCTCTCTTCATGCCTCTATTTTAATCGTTCTTTAATAAGGAAGTACTTACCCACTCCGGGATCCTTCTCGATCGAGATGTTCCTACGCTGGTGTATGATGCTGAAATCCTATCGTATCTTTTCCACAAAATTAATGCATTACTTATCAATCCCAGCTCGGGAATCCCGCCTTCCGATACACTTAACTATTTGTTTCTCTCTTTTCCACCCCCACCCGTCATGACTTCAAAACCAAGGCCACATGTACTTCATAATCAAACCTCTACCGAAAACGCGAAGCTTCCCCAACCCGGAACAGTATCATTCTGATATTTGTATCATATGATACTTCTATCAATTTGATATTTTTGTATCATATGATATTTTTGTTTCAATCTGATATTTTTGTAACATATGATACTTGTATCATGTGATTCTTTGTTATCAGCCGACCGAAAAGGAACGCGACGGAATCTATTACTTATCGTTATCATTCGAGTCAGAGAACTGATACCGAGTACTTGATACTTTTGGTCTGCATCATTTAGGTGTATCTGATACTTTTGCGTACCTGATACAAAATATCAAGTTGATACAGTATCACCCAACCCTAGAAACGACCTTAAATACTTGCTTTCTGTTCATTCTTTTAAGTGAAGAAAAAAAAGTTATACTATCTCCCAATTTTGCTTCATGCTTTTAATCTTGTGCTTTGTTTATTTTATGTTGAAAGTTAAAAATAGGAACTTAAACTCTTAGGTAATCTATAGCCATCATAATTTAGATTAAAAACTAAAGAATATTTTTGCGAAGAACAAAAGTGATCTGATCATCAACAACATCATTAATTAAACGGGGCGAAAAGATAAATAAGGGTTTAAATGTAGATAAGCCTCCTTATATTTATGATAAAAATAATTAATCATGATTTAAAAGAGTGACACTTATTTTGCTTCCCTAAAATAAATATCAGAATAAAAAGACCGTATTTGAGATGAAAGTTTAGAAAAGTCGAAAAATTGCTACAAGTAAAAAAAGGCTTCTCAGGAAACTTGAAACTCGATAATTTTATTGCTTCTTCAGTCTTTCATTTTTACTTCTGTTAGTTGTTTAAATAATCTTTATATTTTTAGAAGGTAAATAATTTACTCCGAATTAATTTGCAGAAAGAAAACATGTCTTTATTGCGTTCAATGAATTTATTTATCTAATTGAATCGGAATCTTTTTAATATCTTTGATAATGATCTACAATGAATGCGAATATGTGTTATCCGGAACAAATTGGAAATGCTAGCATAGCAAGCAAAGTCATTATAATTAGTTAAAAACTAAGCTCAGTTTAATCCATATGATACATATATGTTAAACAAATAAAACTAACTCTTGACATAATTCCAACCTTGTCTTTAATTAAACTCGCTTGCTTTATTGCTTGCCCACTTATGTAGCAATTAAAGCTAGGTTATGTTCAATTAACATCCAATAAAAAGACATTTGCTAAATTAAATGTAAACATAATATAAAACTCTTTCATCTTCCACGTGATCTTATTATTTTGATGACATATTTACCAAAAGATTTATTCAATTAAATAAACGAATTAACTTCAGTAGTTTAAAACTGTCTTGTTAGCTTTGGGAGATTACAGTTTGATTTCGAATTTATTATACAAATTATGTACAGCAGTCGGAAAAATTTTAAGTCTCTTAAGTTAGAAATCTTTGATGTAATTGTAAATCATTCAATCAATTCAATTCAACTACAAATGCTTTCATTTCCAATGCAGCTACACTTCTTAAATTGCTTGCTCTGCAATATTTTTCTCTTAAAAGTGTTTTCAAAATACTCGTTAGAAAATTTCACTGAATGCTTCAGCATTGTGACATTCACTAAAAGGGACAAAGGTTCAGTAGACCTCTTGATATCTTTTGATATACTAGCAGTTCCGTCATGTTTTCTTACAATGTTCTTTAGTTTATGGGCTTATGCAAAGTCGAAGCAATAAATTGGCAGTTGTGAGACATCTGGCATGTGGAAATTTTGCAGGGTTTTCATTAGAAAGGCTCGGTGAGCAGTGGCCTGAAATTGCAGCCATACAAATATCCAATAGCTATTTTTATTTTGTACTAAAATCATCGCTGATGTTATTTCTAATAGTAGGAAAGTTTTCTAAAATTTGTAGGGAAATTTCATTCGTTTGTAAATGTTCGCAGTTACTTAACATCGGAAATTCATTAGAATGAAATTGGAAAATCGCCCAATGAAAAGGTTAGGCAATCTACTTTTAGAGAAGGCATGCTACGCCTCCGCTAAATCCAATATTAATAGCAGTGTCATCGCTCCCAGCAAGTTTATATAAATCCATGTTTTTGTTGCTAAAGAAATGCAATATCTCAGGTTTGATATACTGTACTGATACAAAAAGTTGTAAAACATTCCGAAAATTTATATTATCAGGTTGTTGAAGAACTGAAACGTGATTTTCAACTTTGCACCTCTGGTGGAGGTAGCCATCTTCCGTCTTTTCCATCACCAAAGTTCCCTTATAAAATATATTCTTAGTAATTTAAAGACTCTGACATTGGAATTTCCTTGGATATCTTGTAAGAGCTGCAAGAAATTTCGATATCACAAAACCCGCTTTTAATCGCCCTCGATTCTTATAATGAATAGTTATAAAAATCTTATACAAGTTATATTAATCTTATACAAGTTATATTAATCTTATACAAGTTATATTAATCTTATACAAGTTATATTAATCTTATACAAATACCTAGTGTGTTTTGATTATACGTCAAATGGGAGTATTTGATATTTTCTACATGAGAGAAATCTTCGAAATATAAAATTAGATTTGCTGTACATTCAGCAAAAGAAGGAATTCGTGATATAGAGAAATTGGAAGAGAAAGATATTTCAAAAGTGAAAGAGATGTAAGAAACCTAATATTATTTTCATTAGAAGTCGAGTGATTCCATTTCATATGAATAGGGAGTCATTATTTTGCATAGACCCTTTTGTCTCGAACAATGTAGAAATCGCCTCTACATTATTCCATGAAATTTTGAGAGACACTCTTTTATAGCTCTGTGTTTGAAAAGAAATTCACTTCGTTGAAAAAGAATTTGGATTTATTTGCAACTGTTGCATATAAATTAAGATTAACTGTCCATTTATAACGAAAATGTGAGAATTGTGCGTTGGAGGGTTGATAATATATTCAGGCAGTTCTAGAATAAAACTATTATTTAAGTTAATTTCAATAGTTTTAGTGTTATGTTCCTAATTTCTTGTTATTTCCTTTAATATTGGCTTTCTGTGCAGCTTTCAGATTCAAGCTGCCAAAGTCAATTAGTTACCATAAACTTAACAACAGACTTATTTTATGCGGATTATCTACATAACCCAGGTTAACCTAACTAAAGGGGGGAGGAACCGTTTAGGATGACGATATTTTCGGTTAAGCCAAAAAAATACGTTACTGTTTTGTATCTAATAGCAGTGTGTAATTCTGAAATGTTTCGAGCGTCAAACGAATTCAAAACTCTCTTTGTAGGCCACACTTATGTTCTTTATTGAAGTTAACCTTCCGTCGTGCGCAATATTCGCACCGGCAAGTTCGGACGCAATGCGCCTGACGGGCAATATCGTAATTAATGTTATTAATACTCGTTAATTTTAATTTTAGCATTCTAAAATTAATCATTGACCTTCATGGGTAGGCTTAAAAGAAAAGTGGGGATATCCTTGCAAAAATGTCTCTCCATCGCGATTATTTCCTTGCAGTACTGTTCGTGTTTTTTGGATTTGCGATTTCAGAGTCACTTCGGATAACCCGAGTTCGGTTAACCGGGTATGCTGTAATTATTTTTATGTGCCTTATTATCTATTAAAATATAATTTTTTAATAAACGTATAAGTTGAGAATACCGTGTATTCACGAAAGCAATTTTTGGCATCTGCTATAGCGTTTAATCTCGTAGATGTATGAACCTGAGCCAGACAAGTTTTTTACACGTCTTGAAAAAAATGAATCAAAATTTGCTTAAAAACTTTCATTACAATCGGTTGGCAACTTTTGCTTTTATCCTACTGAATGGACCTTATGCATGTGACGTCACATCCTCCGACACGTGACCTGCCGGAGGCAGCCATTGGTCAGTCTTAAACAGCTGACTCAGAACTGCTTTTATTTCTGAGTCGCTTATAGGCCGATCGTTTTGTTTATTCCTCCACAGCTGTTTTTTCATACTCTCGAACCCAAAGGGTGCATAAGGTCCATTGGCATATTTATGCCCCATTTTAAAATTACACGATGACTATTTTGGGTCAGGCTACGTAATTTTGGTCTTTGATCAGATGCCGATAAAGGCATCTGAACCGTCTACTCTCTCTCCATGCTTCCAAACCGCACCAAAGTGAGGATATGACACATGCCTACAGTTTAAAAGAACAATGGGACAAGTAATTCTCTCGTGGATGTGGGTCTCGAACACCGAATTTTTCCCGCCAGACCACATCAGACCGCTTTTCTTTAGAGCTCAATAGATGTCTGTTAAAACACTCGTTTAAATTTGAATTAATTAATAATATATATCAGGTTAATAATATAGAACATTATTAATCTAGTGAATAGCAAAGTATCAATTGTATCCCGTTTTCGAAAACAATTGTCCGATAAATTGTAGGATGCTATCGCACCATATTCCATTAAGAACTAAATTAAAATAGGGTGGAATGTGCATGATTTACACAGACATTAAATGTGTGAACAATACGGCTACAGTTATAAGAGTGATGCTTGTGCACAGTTAAGTGAGCATGTGCTACACAATGCCGCGCCTCTTGCAGCACACTTAGAATGCGCAACCTAGCGACCCCATCCCTCAACTTTTGGATATATGCGAGAATCCATTCAGCGTCGCCGATTTAGCACGAAACAACACTTTATGTTCAGGAATAATCGGACCCAAACGCGAAAAGTGCGCATGTCAATTGGCGTCTTGAGTGCGACAGGAACGAACAATTCGTGGACTCTCTAGTTTTGCCAGAAGTCGAATTTTAACTCGTCATTTTCGATTTTGGTTTAGGGTGCTAGTATATTTGGAATGTTCTCCCTCACTAAACCGAAAAAGTTGAACAAATTTCTGACTCCCCATGTCTCCAATAACTTTGGAGATAAATTCGTTTATATCTGCATCTTACCGCTTAGGTTGGTCTCATAGTGTAGCACTTATTCATTTTTTTATTCATAGGTACTGATTTTATACTTGCTGCTACATCCGTTCACAAATCAAATAACTGCTTAATTAATTCGCTTTCTACTTTGGATGTGCATGTAATAAGTTATATTTCATATAATACAAACATGATAGCTTAAACTACATATTTGTTTCATAGAATTGTATGTACATATTTAAGAATAAATGTGTTTTATTCTTCTATATGAAGTTATTTTCTATATAAATCTCACTTTTTCCCTTTCTTAACCTCTGTATATAAAAAAAAAAAAATTTAACTTCGTATGCATCGGAGAAAGACCAAAAAAAGAAACCCAATTTTCATTCGAAGTGTTATTTTAACTCGTAGCTTTAATAACTTAAGTGTTATAAAGTGATATTTAAAACTAAAAAGTTAAGTGCTAACTAATGGAAGGCACTTGATATTAAATTGCTAGACTAACAAATAATTCACAAAAAAAGACAGCAAAAAAAGGACAGCATTAAACAGCTAATTCTGTGAAATACGCTCCATTACCCAAAATGCTTAGCTATATTTTAAGTAATTTTGAGAGGTATTTATTTCTGAAAGAAATAATTTAATAATAAAAGATTTAATTTACTTTGAAAGCATTGAAGCTTAAAATACTTAAATGTACTTATAAAAATAATTTAGTTCTGAGTTCAATAATGATTCTTAATGCAGATATATACATAGGAACAGTTGATTTGAGCTTATATTTTCTGTCTATAAACCAAGAATGAATAAAACCATTCATCGGTTGATGAGATCGTGAAAAGACATAACATTGCACTCATTTCATCCAAAAATAACAATCAATCAAGATATTTATTAACAGAATAAATGGAATGAAAATAAATTAGTGATTATTTACAAGATTGTTATTTTCTGTTTTTCATTTATTAAAAGAATTCTGCATCATTTTTTTCTGAAATGATTTTTTTATCATGCAAATAAATTCAAAAAATTAAATATAATTAATTTCTTCAAATTCTTTTCAGTCACTGTTTTCAAACGACATAATTTTTTAAAAATGGTTAGTGTTTTGATAAAAAAAATTGCCATAACTCTTTTTTTCACCGTCGATAACGAAAGATAAATGATTCGGAGCAAATGAATTGTTATAGTACAAAATAAACAAATAAAAAAAACTCCCACCAATGGCGTAAAGATGAAATTATTCCACTCTTATTACAGGAGAACAGTGTTCAAAAGTAGAATAAATTTTTTAGAAACCAATTAATACACAAATGAAAGCTTTTTCATAATACACAAATAATTAAATAATAATAATTAATAATTAATTAATTAAATTTCATAATACAAAATTCAGCAAATTTATTATTATTTGTTTAGTATCCTATGTTTTTTCGAACTCAGAGCATTAAATTTACGTTTAGCGATAAAGAAAACGCACGTTTATCAATTTTACATATACTGGCTCTTCAAGAATTAGATACTAGATTTTTTTAGGTATAATTGAAAAAAAATTCAGTAATATTTATGAGAGTCTCGTGCTAGTTTTTTTTTTTGGGGGGGGGGAATGCGGGGACAATGATACACTTTTTTTTGGGAAAGCTAAAAAATGATTTTTACCAAGGTCAATAATTAGAACTTATACACCATATTTAACCCTCTGACTACTAAGAGTTCTCAAAATCTGAATACAGTTGTATACGGAGGTTTGCTTACTAACTGATCTGTGGAATGGATTCGTCCGCCCCGTTCAGCCTTTTCTCCTCACTACGGGTGGTGGAGATGGCAGACCTTTCCTCTCTTATCTCTCCCCTAAGGGTCCCTTTAATGACCAACTGTCTTCTCCCCCCTTTCGGAACAGCAACCGGCCGAAATCCGCCCCCACTAGTATAGAAGTCGCATGGCCGGCTACGGGCGGATTAGGAGTCAGAGTGTTAAACATTTGTTATTCTAAAATAGAATTTCAGTCGATTTCTGGTCATAAATGACATAATAAAGTATTTATTACACTTTTTTCCAAAAAATGGATTTGTATAAAATTGCCCCATACTAGGGGTACATTGATACACATGGAAATAACGAAAACAATTATGATTAATAGGTGTGGGATCAAAACAAAACTTGTTAAAATTTGTTTTATCAATAAACTTTGTATTCCAAATCAATGTTTAAAAGTTTAATGAAGTAATAATCTTTTATTTTAATTAAAATTCAACATTTTTAATGAGACTAGAAGAATGAAACAATATTGCCTTAGAAATTAATTTATCTCTACAAATAATAAAGGAGAATGTGTGTGTAAAAATACTTTGGAGAGAGGGAATCTGTACCTCGAAGCCGTTTTTGGAAATTTTAATCAATTAAAAATTAAGGAAAATTTTCGCGTTCTCCCTTAATGACTGACGAAAATAATATAACACAAAAATAATTTTCATACCATCTGGGAATGCAAAAAAAATTTCTTTTCGTTGATATTAATTAAGTTTCCGTACAATTTTTTTCTAAAATTTTAATAAATTCGTAAAAAATATTTTGAACTCTTAATTTGAAATAATACTTTTCATTTTTTCAATGAAATTCAAACCGTTTTAATTGTTTAAACAAATACTTAATTGCGTGTTTCTCTTATTGTTAGGTAGTTCATTTTTAGTTTTTTTTCCACTTCTGAAGACGATTTTGCAAAGTAATTGCTGTTAAGGCACAATTATACACACAGATGACGCTTATAAATGTGTCCCGGAATCAATTGTATCAATTTACCCCAAGCGTCTTTTTTACTTAAAAACAAGTGGCCACTCAAAAACAAAGTTAAATAACCATAAACTTAATATGGTTCTGAAAAATAAATGTTTTTCCTACCTTTGGAGCAGATTCACTGGCAGGAGAACGTGTAAATAGTTAAAGAAATCGCACAGCACATACTTCCAGTAAAATTCACTTAGGGGAGAAGATGAGCGGTTTGATTCATTTGTAAATTAACTTCTGATTAAACATGGCCGAAAAATATACCCTGCGAGAAGAGTTACAGTGGCATATATATGAGGGGATGTGAACATTTTGAGCCATTCCAATCATAAAAATTTATGGACTGTTCCCGCGTATCAATTTACCCCAACTCCCCCGATTTATTTTTTTGGTCTTATGTCATGTTATTCATCCAGAAAGTAAGTTTCCCGGAGTCCATAAAGAGAAACAAACATAATTGCCTGGAAAAAGTTATTAAAACAAATACAGCAATCTTGCAGGTATCTCTCAACATAAGAATCACCGGAATTGACGCTCCTGTCATACCATAGGACCAATTTCTGTACACCGCTGTCGAAGAAATCCACAGCCGGAGAACAGAACCGGCCTGTGACAGCCGTCTGTCTGCACGTCGTCATCACTGGAGAAATGCTACTTCGCCAGGTAACTTTTCAGGTGCTGGAACAGATAGATGGTAGTTGCCGGGAGCATGATCAGGATTATAGGCAGTCCCCCAGCGACTACTTATAATCCTGATCTTGACCGTTGATCCAGGACCGTTTTCAGGTGACCATCTGTTCCAGCACCTGAAAACGGTCCTGGCGAAGCCACATTTCTCCAGTGACGACGCGTTGGCTGTCATACCGTCTCTGGCGGCGGATTTCTTCGACAGCGGTGTACGGAAATTGGTCTCACGGTATGACACGTGCTTGAATTCCAGTGATTTTTATGTTGAGAGATAGCTGAAAGATTGCTGTATTTGTTTCAATAAATCTTTCCAGGCAATTGTGTTTTATGTCTCTTTATGGCCTCCTGGAAAATTACTTTCTGTATGAACCTATTATTTTATTGTAATGAATAATTTATAAATTGAACAATAATGAATTCCCTAAATGCTAATATAATACATAGTTAACGGCAAGCTTGGAATTTTTTTATGAAAAAGAAGTTACATTACGTACACTAAAGGAATTAGAGAAACATATTTCTTAAAAAATACTTTTTGGCTTTCTATTGAACAAATTGAGCGCTTCTTTCAATACAGTCTAAGAGAAAATAATGTGAGAGATTTTGTTAGAGAGTTATTTCTGTTCACTTCCGTGTTTCAAAATAGAAATTCCCCACCCCCTTTTTTCTATCAGGGAGTTACCAAAAGCAATTCTATCTCTATTATATTACGGATGGAGCAATATCCTTCTTGACTTTAGTTTTCAATCCAATCTTAGTTTGAAAGATGAAAAACGCCAGAAAGTTTAAAAAATCTATTTTTAACACAATGTAATAAATATTGTATTGTTTTCAACACTACAAGATTAATATATAGATAACTACAGTACAAGACATTTTTTCCTCCAAATTAAAAATATTTCAGTTTTAAAAGTATTAGATAAAAATTATACTACCTCAAAAATATAAAACTAGGCGACAGAAAATTATAGTTGAGGCAGTTCTATACTCTTCTGAAGCACACACGATGGTCGCATTTTATGACTGCAGCATTTTTGTGAACGTATTAAAGTATAATGAAAATCGAGATATTATTTAGAATCACTTTATAAACATTTCCTTCTATGCTGAAAATTAATTTACTAAACCATTGGAAAAGTGAGTAGGAAAAGGAAATAAAAATGTTATGTCTCTGTCCTAGACACAGATCCATATTTGGGCTACCTGAATACGGAGGCAATTGCAAATATTTTCGAACAGCTTTCACTTCCAATTATTTAACGCCTTAACAGTTTCATTTTCTTTGCTATCTAATAAGATAACTCCTTCTGTTTTGGAAAGGGACTGCCGTTTTCATTCATCTAAGAAGGCATAAAATATTTGAGATGTTTATAGATTCTAAGAACTTTTTGTGTCAAATTATAAAGATTATTAATGATTACATTTTGTAAGAGATAAAATGACTAAATATGCTGTAATTCGATGCACATACTGGCACGACTTCTAAGGAGTAAAGAATCAACTGATACATTGGTGACCAATAAACACGCTACTTACATTTTTTATGTATATATATGACATTAAAAATCAGATTAGGCAAATAAGACTGTTGATAGGTAATTTTGATTAGTTCGCAATAGAAATGCGAATTGCATCACCTAAGCTGTTAATTTTTTATAGCGACCGAATCGGCTGCTTCTGGAGGGTTTTTTTTTTTCGTTTTCCCTCCGACGAAATCACAAATACGGGCTAGTTTCTCTTCAAAGTCTTTGAAGGAGGAGACCTATCCCATATAATTCAGTCTTCTATACACTATGGTTACTTTGAACAGAAGAGGGCAACAAACTTTCATTTTATCACGAGTTCTTGACGCATGGACTTTATTGCGTATGCAAGACCAAAACGGATTCGAACGACCGTATTTATTATTTACCTTTATTCAAAAATAAGAAGAAAAAACTGGCTTAACCTGTTAATCTCGCAAAATAAATAGGCGAACATATAAATCGTTGATCCCAAAAGAACAAGTAAAATAATAATGCTATTTATTATTAATCCCTGTGGACGCCGCACGCTGAACGCCAGCAAGCAGATGCAACGCCCGAATGCCATTCGTCCTCAAAGGGTTAAATTTATCCAGATTCTTAATTTTCTTACACCTATTCTATTGTTTGTGTGAAGAGAAGTGCAGAAGATTCAGCTAGTTTCATAATGCGCATGCGCCTCAGTAATCTCAATGATTCCCTTTCCATAAAGTAATCTTATTACTTGCTAACTATGACGTTCCAACGTCTAAGGAATGTCTACACCTTTCGTGCATATATACCCGCTCTTCGCGACAAAATACTTTTACCCATTAGTAGCTTTTGTGAACAATTACACTTGTATGACACACTGACATGTATTTAAAATTCCAACTCGCACTTCTTGTGTTGCCGTCGTCTAATTTTGTGACCGATTTTGACTGAAAAATAATTCGACGCATAGTTTTGAGCACATTTTTTTTCTGTGCGCGCGATATATAAATACTTCCATTTGAAAATAGCTTCACTTTTGAATATATAATAATTTTTCCATTATTAGGAGATTTTTAATATTTTTTCATTATTCAGAGGAGTCTTATGTAATTGGTTTTTTTCCTCAGAATCTTTTATTACATGTGTTGTCATTTTTCGTATTTTTACCGTTTTCTACATTTCTGTGCTGGTTTGTCCTCTTTTAATAATTCTGCAACTTCTGTTCCGTAATTTGAAATTCATATTTTTCTTTTCTCTATATTCTTTAAAAACCGAAAAGATTTATTAGAAATATAATGAACGAAGGGAATTGTTACTTCTTCAGAAGAAATATCATCCTTATAATGCAAAGCATATTTTGAGTACATGGACCAGTGTTTCCCAAACTGTGGGCCTTTGTACCTTGGCTAGCCTCCACTTTCTCACAGGGTCACTCGAATATTATATAATTTCCATATGTACTTAAGAGAATTTTAATTCTATTTTCTACTTATTTGGGCTGAGGGTTGTCGATAATTATTGTGATAAAATCAAAGTATTGCTCGAAATCGATGTGATAAAGGAGATGAGAGTTAGTTGCACGATTTGTGCATCTATCGCCCTGACTATTATAATTTATTAATCTGTTTAATAAATTTTTATGAGATCCGAAATGTGTTTTATTTATTTTTACAGAAAAAGTAGTCGGATTTTAAAACGGGCAACCGTGAAAAATATATATTCATCAAGAGACGTCGAATTTATTTATCTGATTTGAGTGTCCCTATATTTTCTATGTTTGTCTTATCTTGTCCTGTTTATTTTTTCGGATTTTGTCCGTGTGCTGCTTCGTATTGTGTCTTATATTGCCTAGAGTTTTGTAGCGTATTATTTCCTATATAAGTTTACAATGCAAAGGTCTCCCCCAGGCAGGACATGCTCTCTTTGGTTGTTTACTATGGAAGGCTAAACGTTTTCCGTGTAAATATGGTGAGTTTGCGTGAAGATGGATCCCGCAGGCTTCATTCGTGCACTGGCTTCTGGTGCAATCGCCAAAAGGCTCAAATCAGCACACCTCAGAATCAGATAGAACTGAGTGTTCATTCTAGTCTTGCTTTAACCCATTTATAACACGTGGTGCATTTCCAGAGTTTAGAAATCGTTCATCTATAGTCGCCTGTATCGCGAGTGGCAACCATGTATGACTGACACAGCTTTCCCGCAGGACTGAACTAGTGACTAAACGCAATGATGAATCTGAGCGTTTTTATACAAAACCTGTTTAAAATGAATACTGTAGGGAAACTATCAAGCGGAAAAGAAATTGGTCCCTTCGAAAATACATCCTCTAAAACGGGAAACAGTAGTTCGAAGAACAAAGCACAAATCACAATATTCCATGGTTAGAAAACCTGTTCTAACGGACAAAACAGGTGCGTTTTCCAAAAATTATTTTTCCTCGCGTAAAAAAAGAAGAAAAAAAAAACATTCCGTGGAGAAGATTGTTTCTTGTCCTTAAATAATGCTATGTAACACTTTAACAAATCTAACATATTTTGAATGTATCTGACTCATCGCTGCATTTTTTGTAATTAATTAATAACTTTTTATTGGTATTGCTAATTTGAAAATTTAACTGAATCTATTTAAATGTTGTAATCCTGATGCGGTCGAAAGTATATCCAAATATCTCTGGAATTCCGTTTGGACTGTTCAATAGACCATACACATACAATGCGTCCGGAGTGGATACGTGGGGTGAAACTCTTCTCTAGGCAGGGTTCTCAACCTTTTTCCCTCGCGTACCTCTAGATCAGTCTTTTCATTTTTCGCATTACCCCTACTATCACTCTCCCAGTAATCCGTCTATGCAAAGTTTTATCTGCAATAATGTTAAGGGCTTAGGTGTGCTTAAGAGTCAAATAACTCGAATTAATGACTTGCAGGACTTGTTTTGATTTTATATTTTATTGCAATTTTAAAATAGTATTGGATTAAACTGGCTTAGTAAATAGAAAACGGTTGTGATATTTTACATTAACTGGGTTGGCTAATTGCACTTCATGTCAGTTATTCATGTGCAAGAAATTTTCAATGCGATCCTTGAGCTTTGTTCCATGGAGCTGAGTTTTTATAAAATTGGGTTTCAAATGAAGAAAGATACAATCTCATGTATTTGGAGCACCGTGAAGCTTATTTCGATATTTGTTCTTAATATATATGGGACGGTCTTTCTAGTTCTGAGTTCGTGAAAGGTATTAAAATATTTTATTGCTTTAACGCGCCGGGTTCTAGATTTAACTTCTACTTTACTACACAGAAGTCAATCAATTTCTTTTTGAAAATTCAGATTCTAATGAAGAATCAGTGGAAGTTCCAAATGTTTTTTCTTTATCAAGAAATTGTTAATTTTTTGAAAAAAACGCTGGATTGAATGGATTTAAAATCCACACATATCTGCATCACTGCCTTCGGAAAATATCGTCTGAATGACAACTTAAGTCCTTTTAAGTAATGTTATTATACTAATTTTTTTACTTGTTTGTTAATGTAAGTTCGTTTTTCAGGCTAAAAAAGCTGTAAAGTGTATCAAAAAACTTCATACTGGTTTTTTTGTACAAGGATTTCCCAAAATTAAGCTTCTTAATCCCTTCGATTTTGTCAATAGTTACCTTAGAAATGGTTGTAGAATGGTTCTGCAATCTAAGTTAAGTTAATTTATTTCAGAAAATATCAGGTAATTACGCAAGCTGCTGCAACCATTCACTGCATAAAATTTAGAGTTCAACGTAAAAGGTGGTCTTCAAACATAAAGAACTTCATGTCTCAGTTCAAACAATCTTGTGACATTTCCTCATAACCATTTTCACTTCTGTGTGCAAAGTAATGTAGTATAAGGCTGCCCACATGTCTCCACCCAAAGATTTGTACAATCAGATTTTAGATGAATTAACCCTTCGTGACTCATTGTGTAAAGATGGTTTCGTGCTACTCATTCTCTCCACAGAAGAAACAACGCAGGCTTGGTTTTGGACAATTTTCACATCACCCGTGACGGAAAATAATAATGTTTTAAGTGACTTCGTTAGAATATTTTCTCTTCTTCGGAGATTGCACTGACGTTTTGAGTATTTTTTTGACCAGAGATTTTATTTTTCACTGTTTGGGCCAAATCAGTCAGCATTTACACTTCGCAGTTATCTTGCTGATCCACAGTTATCTCCATAGCTTTGCAAATCGGTGGTTCGAATTTCAGATCTAGATGCCTATTTCTTGGGGTTCCAGTTTTCAACCTCTTGTCCATTTTTCGAAATCAAAAAATATCTAATTGAGCTCTAAAGATAAAGCACTTCAAATTGAGCACATGGCATACAAACACCGGTTTTGTGCGCAACAATCAAATTTGAGCACCCTTGAAAACACAAAGCAGTTTATATGAACAGTCGTTATTGTTATGCTTTAATCGTGCAATTAATGATGCCAGCGTTCAATCATGCTTTTTAATAAAACGTTCAACACAAGGAGATCTTCGAGTTGTTCTCAATAAGCCTTAACTAGAAGAACAAAAGTAAAAGCATACCACACACTGGCTCCTAGTGAAGCTACAGCTTTGGCGAACACGCTGATGATTCATGCATCGACTGGTGAAAGTGCAAATATCAATCATTGCAAGTTTCTTTTTGCTTTCTTATTTTGAGCGTGGGTTTAAACTAGCACAGCTTTTACTTTTCACACGGGCAGACTATTACAAAATACTGTAACATTTTTAATCTTTATATTTTTGAGTCCACCATTACCGACTTGATTTCCTTACTGTAGGATAGCTTCGCGTACCCCTAGGGGTACGCTCTCACTAGGTTGAGATACCTCCTGCTCTGGGAGATATCGGAACAGGCATTTTGAAGGCGAGGAGGCGCAGTAGGGGACTGGACCTGTACGGACAGTTTTTTTCAGTTTGGTGGATCGCCTGCGCGGACCGCCTCCTAATGGACGGGTGAACAGACAATGTGTGGAGTGGTCGCTGAAGAGTTTCATGTCGCTAAGCCAAGCAAATGGTGGAAACTGGAACCAGGTTTTTGATTGCGTTACTACATGAAAATTTCCCATCTTTTAAAACCGGCAGACAATAACAAAATAACAATTTTGGTTTAAGACTATGGCTTCAAATAAAACAGACAACCTCAAAAGATAAATGAGGCTTTTTGGGATCAGTGAGTAATCTGTCAACAAGTTGAGCTCCTGCACGGCGTGGGCAAATAAATAAAAAACATTTTATTGTGAGTGCAATTTTGTAAGTGTACATATACTCATTTTATATTTTAACTTGTAAATTTTTATCAGTACAATTTATTAATTCTCGTATATTTAATTCTATGCAATTGTTATTAATTCTTTTAGTAATTAAAATTTCATAGTTCTGGCTGATTTTAACTCAGCCTTTATTTTTATTTATATTGAGAATATGTTTTTTTTTATATCTTAGATGTATTTGCAAGAGAATTTTAATCACATCTACATGCTGTTTATTATTGAGGTTTTGATATTTGTTGAATTCTTATCTTGTATTTTCGATATCTGTTATGTTCAGTGCTTTTACAGTGTGATTTTTGCCTTATAGTCTTGGACCTATTCTCGCTGTAGATTTTTTTTCCCTATTGACTGTCGGACACCCTTCGGTAGGAATGAGTCGGTGTGGGTTTTAAATAAATAAATAAAAGGAATCGGGTGTCGGAGTCTTGATATTTGTCCTGGAGATATTTTCACAACGATTCAAAACAGATAATTCAAAGCCTCATATATGACTGTAGTCAGTTGCCATACTATCCCCTTTAAGACCGGATCGATTTCTTAACGAATTGTTTTAAATAACTACAACTCACAAAATGGACATATTCATCTCAATGAGAAAATAATCCTTAGAAATTTAGAAACAAGAAAATCATTTCTTCCGGCATTTATTATAACTAACCAGGAACAGAATATAAGTTAAAGCCCTAACCCGCACGATGTATACGGTTGTCTAAAGGAACTATACACTTGCAATTCTCATATTACAACACGATTTTTTTCCAACTCGAAAAACAGCCGAATAGCTACTTCTATACCACTGCACACGGGGCATCTGAGGTACATTTGCCTTAGCTTCCCTGTTAAGATGCAAATACGCATTCTCACCAATTTAAACATTGTTCCTCTATTTCACTATGACATGTGAGGCGGCCTTATTCCTCTGTAGGCATTGACAGTTCCTGCGATACCCAATTTCATTGAAATCCATTGTGTACGTGCGGGCTAGGTGCCGTTAATGCTTATGAAGTTGTATTGTGTCAAATGTCTCCCGCTGGTATGGTGCTGAAGTTCGAGATGGGGCGTGCTGTGCGGTTTCGTCCCCGTCCAGTGGAGAATCCAGGATTGTTCTGGCGGGGGGCTGAGGTCATGAAAAATTTTGCATGTCGCGTAATTTATTGGCTTATGTAAAACCAGAGATACTTTACAGACTTTACTCACCACAATAAGAATCATTAAAAAAAAATACCACAATACTTCGATAAATCAATAAAAAAATACGAAGAAATAACTATAAAATATTTGTCCTTGAACGCTGCAAGTACAGTGGTCGTTTTGACTAGAAAAGCGGAAAATTTTCGAGCTTAAGCCAGAAGGTAAGTTGTCATGTTAGTATTAACTTTAAAAATTTAAAAGAAGGAATAAGAACAAACCGTAGTAGTGATTTTGAATAAACTGCCCTCTGGTTTAGATGGGGAGGAGTTATACTCGATGGCTCCTGAATTCTTGCCACTGTCCTCTCGTATATGCGGTTCAAAAAACGGGGTCCCTTCAAAATAGTCCACGTGTTGCGTTAAAACGCCCAACCGTAACATCAAGTTAAATCACTAAATCGGTAGAAGAGAAAGAATGTTTGCACAAATTTCATTTTGAAGAGCCTCGCACAATTTGTAATTTGAAATACCATATTTAGTTGACCCTCTGAATACGATGACATTTTAAAAATGTAAACATTCAAATACCCACCCAGACAGCAATTGTTATTTATATGCAAGATATTTTTGGTGGATTCAACGTTGTAATGATATTAAGTTAACATTAGCTTGCGAAAATCACAGGATGGAGCAGAAGATAGACTTACTTCTACCCACGCGGAACTCGAGGGATAAGCAGGCAGAAGACTGATAATATTTAATTTATGGCGGGAAAACGGAAGAATATTCCTTTTCTATTGATCAATTCACCAGTTTTTTTTGCCAGACCATTACTTTGACCTCATTTTGCTAGGTTCATGAAACAGCAGCTTCTTCCGATTCAAATTCTCCATTCACTTAACTCGCTGTCTATCCGGCCTGGCAATAATTTGCGACACACTCGATTACTTTTAAAAAAATATTGTGTTATAAACCCTTTTACATCATGGCGAGACACTTCAAATATTAATCGATTTCGCTTCGTTTTCCATAAATTTGAATTTAAAATTTTCCAGATTTAAATCCATATTGTTAGGCAACCACCGAACTTTCTTTCGTCTGCAAACTGCCCAAATGATATTGAACTCTTTTGTGTGGAATAATTTTTTGTTTCTTCGTTATGTAATAGTCTGTTTTCATCGTGTTATCTTGCGAAAAATCATACTGTGATAAACACTCCCAAATGAACTCAATCTGTTTATAATAGTTTGGTTCTGAAACTGTCCACTTTATAACATGTCATCCAACATCGAACTTTTCCTCCACTGGAATACTCAGAATATTAAACTCTTTGTTGGCCTGGTTTGCGACTCCTTAATGTTATTACTGCATCATGTTTGTATACTTACTTTTGATTTTATGACACAGTAAATCTTTTTGAGTGTTGAATGTTCACAGTTGACACTACACTGTTTTAATACTTATCATAGTACCAGTTATTCAAATAATTTAATCAAGATTTGTCTGCTATACATTTGACTTGGCAATGGTTACGAAAACAGTGTAGTATTATTATTCTGTAAAATTAACAAAACATTATAATTATTACGCAGATTAAAAAAACATTTTCTTTATTTATTTTAACTAAAAGTGCGTTAATTTTTAAATTAAATTTACTCTTATTTATGAAAGTTCGTGCATTCGTGTATGACTGATTGTAAGTCAGGTGAAATAATTGTCATGTTTTCTTGAGGCATATCAGGCCATTTGTTCGAGTATTGATTTAATAAGGTGGAGCGATGTTATTAGTTTTCTTAAACATTCTGAAAATCTAAGTGCAGGATAAAATTAAAGTGCCATAAAAAAATCACAGGTACGAGTATAAAACTTTAATGTCCGCTTTTTTTCAGCATCTATACTGCCAACTCCCTACCCAGAAATATCAGTAAGACAAAACAGAATTGAAATCCTTTACATAAGCTGACATTTCATATAAATCTGAAATATTGTAGGTCAATGGAGGAGCAATACGTAACT
>BGPR01016464.1:0-34477 GCA_013235015.1 Araneus ventricosus | reverse complement strand
TTTGATCTCACACCCCCCCCCCAGATGTGAGACGCTCGCCACGTCCCCTGACAAAATGTAAGTTTCGGGGACTCCGGTTCATGGTCTAATTTATAGCTCGTATGGCAAAATTGAATAAAACGTTTCAATTTCTGAATTTTCAGTCATTCCCAAGAAAATGTATTTTATAGAAATGTAAAGGTAGAGGTGTAAGATTACATTTATTTTTGAGATTTTTATACAAATTCTTAACAATGTAAACAAATCCTTTAGAGAGATTCGAGAGATTATTTAGCTTTCCCTATCGTGAATACTTTTGTTATATTTTTTTTACATACTACTATAATTTCGTGATTACAATGAAACTGATGCAAATGAATAAGTAACAATTTTTTCTTATACATATGATATGTCAATATAATCATCGTATGATAAAATGTACTGCTAAAGTTTACAGAAAACACTATATCAAAAGATATATAATATTAAGTCCAATAAATTAGAATTTCTATAGAGGTAAGTAGCATTTTTGTGTACCATTTACTGTACATATTGATTTCATTCATGATATAATTTTCTCGAATAATTTATAGCGATATCATCATGTTAAAAAGAAAAGTAGGTTAGTCGTCTCGGTTGGTTGGTTCTGGGATCACTTCGAATGTGCGACGTCGCATTTCTCAATTTCCATCATTACAACCCAATAGTGGCTGACTGACAGGTTGCCAGGCCCTGAGCACAGTGAACCCCAACTATAAGCTTAAATTCGAGCCCCCCAGGATATGTGTCGATCAAAGTCTTAAAAGACCATATGAAATTCATTGTCTGAAGGAAACTGGAATACCGTACGTTGCTATGAAAAAGGAATTCTGATGATTTCGATATAAGTACTTATTAAGATTTATACGAAGTGTTGGCTGAAGAACTCAATTGTTTTCCGAGTTGACCATTAATGAAGTTGGACAAATTTTTAATGACTCTCTGTACATGAGTGTTAATCTTGAAGAATTATTCTTTAAAAAAAATGTTTTATTGGATAAATTTGCACTTTATTTTCCAGTTTGGTTAAAATATTCATCAATATAACAGTATAGTTCCAAAATTACAGTATTACATCAGTCATTGGAAATCTTCCAGCAATGCAGGCTTATGATGCTTGGAAGAGGGTTTTAAGGTGAAAGTGAGTGACCTTAGACCACTCGTCTAGCGGCATGGACCTGTGCGCAAACTTGGCGACCATTTTGCGACTTTGGCACAAATTATGACTTGACGCGACATTAGATTGATTCTCGAAAAATGCAATCATTTTCTCGATATTTCTCTATTAGGGCGAGATCTGGGATTTTCGAAAAATTCTATGTGACGTCACGGCCTAACTGGGAGAGTTATGACCGCGTCTGGACCCACAACAGCAGTTCTTTGAACGACTGGTTACATGAAGGATCAACGTCTTTCGGAGTTCTATCTGCTTGTGACTAATCAGCTGGTGAGCTGAGCTGTTATTAATGTGATATTATTTGCTGACTGTTTGTGCTGATTAGATATCAAAGTGCTGAACTGTGAATACTCGTGATATTTGTCTATTTACATTGGTAATCTGTGCTAAGGACAATTGTTTCCTCGCTACTGTGTCGTGTTTTCCGCATATTTGTAATAAACCTTCTTCATCCGCTGTTCGGATCTATTTACTATCATACACCCACGGTAGATTTAGTTTGCACACTAGGTGTCAGAAGTGTAGGATAAGTAGTGTATAGGTGAAAACGAGATCCAGACAGATGGCTGAACGCTATTAGATCTACTCTCACTACCTATGAAGGATGAAGAAATCTATGGAGAAAGGACAAGAAAAATGAGAAAGGACAAGAAGAAATAGAAAGGACACATGAAAGAAATGAGAAAAGGACACAAAGAATGAAGAAAGGACAAAAGATATGAAGGGATGAAATGAGAAAAGGGACAAGGAAGAAAGCTAAGGATGAAATGTAGAAAAGGACAAGAAGAAATGAAGAATGATCAAACACACGTCGTAAAGGAAGTCGGGAATTAACAAGATCCATACAGCGTATTAGCAGAAAAATGAGAAGATGTCCAAAGCGTGAGGAGAGAGATTGGGAGGTAAAGGGCAGGTTGAAAGGAGATAGGAAGTGGAAGACTAAAGATACAAGGGAGATAGAGGGAAGTCAAAGAAAAGCTTCAAGTGAAGATCGCTGACCTAGAAGAGGCTCAGGCGAACTCGAGGACAGACCAATCAATTCTCAGGCAATCAGACCTCACGTATTCCAGACCAACGGTCAAACTCTGACATTCGACGACAAACGTGCTTGGACTGTTTTCAATCAGTTTGACGATTGTCGGAAGCTCTGCGACGCAATGGAATACCTGTGTGAAAACCAACTTGGCCTCTTCCGAGGATCTGCGGAATTCTTCAGGTCACCTTCTATAAGTTGACCGGACCTTCAATGCATCGAGAACGCTCTAGAAGCCCGATTCAGACGACAGCATTCTCAGTTTTATAGACGTTGAATTAGGTAGGGAAACCACGGAGAAAGGCACTTCAGGTATTACGCCGATGGACGCTATTGGGCGCCTTCTACGGCTCCTACGCGAGGTGCCCTCGGATGTCCGAGCATGACCTACAGCCCAGTAACTTTGTTGACGCTTATCAGAGAGAGGATATCAGCACGACAACAATGTTGTGGATGCCAAGCATCTAAATCCCAATGCACTATACATGAATATGAGGCTGCGAAAAAACTGTTTCAAAACATCCGAAGTAAGAGTCAGATGTAGAGGATGGGTACTGGAAAGAAAAGATGAAAATTCGACTGTTTATTGAGCTTTGGAAAAATGAGTGTAAACAGTATGTTGTTGCGGAGAAGAACACCTCGACAAATCGAACGACTTGCTGAGGTACCATAAAGGGCAGCAATGGAGTGCCAGACAATTTCTCCCCGGGAAAACTAATATATGGCTGTCTTCGGAGGCGAAGGGCTCCGGCTTTTCTCCAATAAGCCCCTGAAGGAAGGATTCAAAGTGTCCGCACCTTTGGAGGAAGAAATGGACTCTACGGAAGGATCCTTTGCGTGCATCCTTGTTTGATGTTAGTGATACCGGCACCAGTCACTTGTAGGACAAGGCCTTTAGAAACTGAAGGGGAATCTTACATTAGCACGCTCCTAGCATTTAAGACGACTACTAAAGCAGATACCGGGAATGGATGCGACAGTTGTGTTGGATCGAAATTCAACACATGAATCTACGTGACGACATCACTTCCTGTGTATTCTCGGCCTGGATTTTCTACAAAATTAACCATGGTTGGACCTGAAGGACAGTTCGCAAGGCAGGAGTTCTTTGGTTTTCCCGTGATTGGGGATCTGAGTTATGCTCTTGCTATTGGCTAATCAGAAAAGATCTATTATATCACATGAGATCGAGATGTCTTTATTAGGAGGTCTCTAGAAGCTTCTGGGAAATTCAGATACCCTTGTAGGACTTTCTACGACATTCCCAGAAAGGTGTCCTTGTGGCGGCCACTCGTTGATTTAAAAAAAAAGCCATCCGGTTCGAGTCGAATTCTGGACCATAAAACCCAGACCATCGACAAGGAGACTGTTATGCGAGCGTGTGACCAGTGGTGTATGGTTGCTCGTCTTCAAGGATTTTCCGAATCTCACTGCTCCCGTCATCAATCTTGAGAATCTTGAAGGAGCTTAATGAAGAACAACAGCGAGTGAAGGAATGTGCTACAAGGAATTTCGACTTTTTTTCTACTAGTGACTCTGATGTCGAGCCGCTTGCAATGAACTTCAGCACAGGTAATACAGGTAATCAAATCCACCAATCAAGCACATTCAAGACGTTTGCCTCTTGCAAGAAAAGAGGAAGCAGAGGCGCTCTATTAAAGAGGAGATGTGATATGGAATAATGAAGAATCTGTCGGGACCTTGGGCTTCGCCCATTGTCGTTAAGAAGAAAGATGGGTCTGACACTTTCTTATTGAACTACAGGAAGTAAACGAGATTACGAAAAGCGATAGTGGTACTACCACGGATAGATGACACCTGATGCTTTGAGGGAAGCCAATGACTTTCGACATTAGACTTGAAAGTGGATACTGGGCATCATTCCAAACCTGAAGTAAGAAGAAAAGCAGCCTTCCACCGGACAAGGACTCCTTGATTTAAGGAATGTCTTGCTCCGACTTTGTCGCCCGCCCGCCACATCTGAACGATTAATGGAGACAGTATGTCGTGGACTTACGTCTGAAGCCTGCCTGTTTTATCTTGGATGATATTATTTAGTAGGACGAACATTTCAAGAATTCATCTTAATAATATTCGTAAAATATTTCCAGAGGCACAAAGAAGTCTAATTCCAAGCTAAGTCCAAAGAATACAGATTCTTCCGAAAGGAAGTTTCTTATCTGGACCATGTTCATTTCGGACGGTTAAGCCGACCCAGAAAGAAGACTAAGGCAGCAGTTGATTGGCCTGTCCAGAGACAGTACAGATCTCCGAAGTTTCGCTTGACTTTGCACCTATTACCAATCGTTTTGTAGGGAATTTCTCTGCAATAGCAGACTCCCTACATATATACTGAACTAGATCAACTTTAATTGGACCTGAAGAATGCGAGAAAATGCTTCAATGTTCAAAACAGGCTTTGATACGTCCCTACTCTTGATCATCCGGACTGACAAGGATTTATCTTGGATAGGATGCTAGTTAATGCCAGGAATAGGGAGCCATGCTCTCTCAAAGAGGAAACAGGAAGAGGATTGTCATCGACACTTCCAGCAAGAGCTTGCAGCCAGAAAAGAAATGTATTGTAGTGATAAAGAATACTAGCCAATGATGAAATCATAGAGCATTTCCATCACTACACTTATGGGCGTAAATAGCAATAATATGTAACTGGAACGGAAGTACATCGAAAAAATGCCGACTCTCATGATGAACTTTGCAGACTTAAAAGACAAATATTTTTTTAGTGCCTAATATACATACATGTTCCTCCTGTGATGCATAATATCATTTTCAATGATGAGGACGCGAAATATCTAACGTTTCAAACAAAGGCAAAAGACATGCCTTCAAAAGTCACATTGAAAAAATAAAGACAAAATTTAGCTTAGCAAAGGCACGATTTTATTCCCTCCTCGGTAGGAAGTCCTAACTCTCGATGGAAAATAAACTCGTCCTCTATAAATCACTTATGCGACCATTGATTAGCTGTGCTTTCCCAATGTATGTGTGTGGGTTCAACCCATCAGAAAAACTGTGAGCACTACAAGAAAGATATCACAAATGTCCTCAGAAACTAAAGTTATTCGTAAAGATCTGAAACTCAAAACTATTTGGGATTTATTTAAAATATAGAACTAATAAAAAATATTTGAACAAAATGGATAATAGATATTAACGAAGCCACAAGAGAGATTCCAGTGCATCACCCTAGTATGAAAACAGTCGCAGAGCAAAGTTCTATTTAGAAGCACCCTCACCTTAAGACTTTCGTAATCGACATATAGCCTGATTTCTCCAATATAATCAAAAGAACATATCAACAATGCAGTACATTTTTATTAATATAAATTATTTCATTATCACTATAATTACTTTAAACTGGATTTTATTTCTTACCATCATTAAATTCAATTAATCATAAATAATATTATATTCTGATACATAAATAATATACATACATATAATATTTAAATAATACGAATAATAATCAATCCTTGGGCGCTTAACATATCATGCCACTAACATTTATTCATAGATGTGGACAATAAAAAAAATCACAGTCTGAAAGATCCCTCCTTTGGTCATTTCTTATTACTGAAATATTTATTGTAATTCAGGTATTTAAAATATTATTAAAAAAACACATCAAGGTGTTAATTTTTTTAAATATGCAAACAATAAAAATATCAATTTTATTAATCTTTAATTTTTTACATTTAAAATTTGAGAATTATTTTATTTAGAATCAAAAGTGAAATGTTTTTACAGAGTAGGTATTTGACCAAATCATTATTCTTTATATCCCTAATCTCGATGTTAAAAAAAAACACTGCTTCGAAATTCAACTCATTTTGAATTTCCGTTTATTACTATTATATACACGGCATTCGAACGGAAAAAGGTTCTTTTATTCCTCATCCGAGTACTTGAAAAATCGCAAACATCCGCTGGTAATATATATGCATAAATTTGCAGATTTTTTTTAGATCTATTAAAACAAATCATGTTAAATAAACAAATAATTAATACAACAAAAAGCAATGTAAAATAATGAAAAGCAGTGCAACTTGACTAATTCGAATTTAATTTAGAAAATCTTTGTGTAAAAGTGAATACAGCATAAGAAAACGGCAATTTCAACTAAAAAAGGCAAAAAAAATATATATATTTTTAAAATTTACCACCTTTAATAAAGAATACATAATGAATAAATGAAGAGTGTGAAATTTTAATTAACAAAGTAATAATATTTATTGATTTTTTAAAAAATAATGTTAATAAACTTATTTAAAGCTTAAATTTAAACTAATTCAAAAAGTGAGAAATATTTAATTGCTGTTTTGATTGGATTCTAGAGTCAATAAAGAACCTTAAAAAGTTATTTATTCACGATCGATGAGCATACAAAGTAAGGACGAAAGCAATTTAGAAATATAAAAGAATTTAAAATTTTCATTCTTGACATTTAAGTAAGCAAAATAAATTCGAATTACAGATTATATTTAGGCATTATGCGTATAGAAATTTTAAGAATAGAGAAAAAATCGAATTACTTACGAATTCGGATAAAAAATGTTTGAATTAACCAAGTTCCACAATAATAATAATGATTTAATTCATCTATAGTAAAGCAGGTTAGGTGTATAAAAGTCGCACTATACTTTATCAGTTACACTCCGCTTTCTGGATTGAGATTTCTTTATGTTGTCTTAAACTTTACTACTTTTCAGGATAATGTCCATTCGAGTTTCCCGCCCAATAAGAAGTTAGGGGGTTTTGTGATGTAAAAACAACTGCATTCCCCCGATCATAAATCTGTCAGTCTACTTCCACCCCTTTTTTCTCACGAATGATGCAATCCGAAGGCACCATGAAATTACAGGATTCTTAAACTGTCCTGCTCGCAAAAGCTTCCAGGGTTGGAAAAGAGATTATTTTGTGTATTTGTTTCCTTATGTGGTATATTTCAATGTTTCTGGGCATAATTATCAAGATTTTGGAAGAGAAATGCTGACATTTTACATAAGAGAAAGAACGCCCCCCAAAATGAGAGCTAGATATATTTTTCTAGCATTAAACACACCGACGCACAAAAAATAAATAAATAAAGATGTTACAGAAAGATTAAAAATATATGAGATTTTTTTTTTAAATCAAAAGTGAACATATCCATTTTACAAAGTTGGTTTTAGAAGTGGATATTTTTAGCTTTGCTAGAGAATTAAGAACTTTGGGTAATTTTACAAAGGGGAAAAAATAAGTTATGAGACAAAATTGAATCATACTGCACCCTCGTACAGTTGGGTACTCAGATGAGAAAATTGTAACAAAACGGTTTTTAGAAAAAAGCGTATATGTTCTTTTTTGTCAGAAAGCTGCTCATATGTATTTCTTCAAAAATATTTAACCTTTCATTTTTAAAGAAGCTTTTTTTTATGACCATTTTTTCTTTTGAAATCTAGGGAATGCACATTTTTAATAGAAAAAGGAATATAAAAAGTTCCCAGACTTTATTTTTAAGCAATAGTTTGTTGCTGAGGTCAGCGGCATATGATTGTGACATTTCTTAAAATTCCTGAAACAGTTTAGCATTTGAATAATGTAATTATTATTAGCAGCCAACAAATTTGCGTATTTTAAGAGGCTAAATTTTACACTCTCAGGATTGAAGATGTTTCAATGCAATCACTGAATGTTACTGCTAGTCAAGTTTCTTTCTGTATAAAAAAAAATCGATAATAGAAAAAAATTTATAGTAAAGTTGGAGAGAAAAGAAATCCATTCATTCATATAAGCTTAGCAAGGAAAGGTTAAAATATACACACCGAGTTAATATTTGTCTCCTGTTGTATAATAAATCCCATCATTATGGCTTGTATATCAAATTAACAGAATTTTTTTATAAATATATGATGAAAGCTAACATACTAAATGAATGCTATTAAAAAATTGTTAGCATCTCTCAAAGTTTCTTAAATCGATATTATAAAAAATTTAAATAATTATTTATTCCTTTTTTATGTCGTGGAAAAATTTTCATAAATGTTTTCTTATACTTAAATATATAGCAATAATTATGCAAAATAAGCCCGCAGTAAACATTAAAATTTAAACTGTTTTTTCATTTTTTGATTATTGTTACTCAATTCTTCTATCGAATTAATGTTATTTTTTAAAGTCTAAGATATTAAGAAAACGTAGTATTGATATTTTCTCTTTTAACTCATCTGAAAGAAAAAAGTAATAAAGACTTAAGATAGATGAGGATATTTGCATTAAAAACTCTTTACTTTCTGACATGCGTAGTAAGAAAAAAAATTATTAACGTCAAAAAAATTCGACATCGAGAGTTTGATGATTTTCTACATTAGAGTACCCGAATACGAAAAAAACATTTTCTGGAATTATATATGTCTGTCCCTTCGTCCGTCTGTAAACACATACCGATTTCGCTGTGTCGTCATTTTCTCGGCAATATCGGCTTGCCGTGGTCCCCAATTCAGCGTAATAAAACTCGGCAGTTTCGGCCTTGTGTCCAAGGACTTGACCGGGGACCAAACAGGAGGATGACACTTTTATTAGGGCGTACACTAGAAAATCTAGAGAAGAACACTGCCGCGCAGATGGGAAACGGAAAATTTCGGGATCTACTAAACAGTGGCAGCTCATATATTTCGTTGCTCTGAGAATTTATCTTTATTTATTTTACTACAGAAGGGAAAGTTTGCCCGAACCCCGGTCAGTTAACAATAGTCACGCCACGCATACCCCTGAACTCGGAGTTGGAACGGCTCCCTATCGGTGACAACAATGGTCTGCAAGAGAATTTAAAAACCAACTTAGTAAATAAAAGTTCATTTTTTTTTTTCGTGTTTCAATAAATAATTCTGCAAATGTTGTGGATGCGCAGAATAAAATAATACGTTCGATTACTTTTCCAAAATTTGCCGACTCATTTAGTCAATTTGCCGACTTCAGAAAAATCTGGGGGGGGGGCCCCCCCCCCCCCCTACCCCCCCTTCGCCACGTCCCTGCATTTTGTTTATTTTTATGAGACATATACGAATAAAAACGAACTAATTGTTTATACGAAGAAAGAGTTTTGAGTCTGACAGATTCATCACAGTTTAAAAAAAAACAAAACGTAGGACTGCGCCAGTGGTCCAAGGGTTGATCAATTACAAGTTGAATCTCAAAGTAGCCACATGGCCTGGCCATCGTGGAATTGAAACGTCTTTTAACGTATTTAAAGGTAAAAATGAGCGAAACACTGCCATGTAGGGACGAACAATAGAAATAATTCAGTAGCATATGAAACGAATTCTGCATAGCAAGGGACACTGTCTCATGCTCAATGGCGCAGAAAGGCTCCGGAGGCGCGAGTGTATTTATGTCTCCTGTACCACTACTAGAAGGGAAAGCTAGCGTCCAGGTTGCGACACGGTGGTCTAGTAGTAAGGAATCGGGCGGAAGGTTGTAGGTTCGAAACCCGATTCCACCGATGATTCGTCGTGCATGGGACCTGTTGCACGTTAAAACATACCTTGGGGCTCAAACGTCCTGCCGCTGGTGTGGTGCGGAAGTTTTGAGAGGGGATGCCAGCTCGCGTGGCGGGGCTCAAAATTCCTAGGTCCGTCCCAAAATAGCCCTCGTGGTGCCTCAAAACGGGATGTTAAAATTGGTTGGGAAACGTGACTTGTACACTAATGTATCGATGAAGCAAAATCAGCTTTTCCGACAAATATGTTGTGTACAGCAGTATATGTTTTTTTAAAATTAAATTCTTAATGAAAATGGATTAGAAAACTAATCAACTGTACTTATAATTTTCTATAACATTTTGTGTAAATACAAACACATTTTTCTTTCTCGTCAATTAACTTAAAAATATCTTCAACTTTGAGATTCACAGATTAATAAGAGTACATAAAATTGGAGAAAAATGATTTAAAAATAAAATTATATATAATCCGATTTTTGTTACCTCTGAACTTTTTGTGCATTTTAGTATGTGATCCAATGCAGGTTTGGTGAAGTTTCGAACTCATAACCTGATTTCCCCCCAAAAGTTTCAAAGGTATAAGATATAGAGAATTAACTAAAATAAAGCAAAAATTGATAAACAATAAAATAAATTTAAAAATAACAAATTTGCACATTGTTACTTAAATTATAAACCATTTTTTGAAAGGTATAAATGACAAGAAAATCTGAGTAGGATCGAACCCACGATCTCGCGATTCCCATAACTCTGGTAGATATAGTTGTCTCTGCAAATAACATCAGTTAATAACGTAATAACGACGGCAAAATGTTAGTTAAAGAGACAGAAATTTAACACGGATTCTAGAAAGGGAAGGGATAAGAAAAAGATATTGCAGGACGGCGTCCGTGGTCAAGCGTATCCGCTGTCAAGGTTGACTTGGAATTGCGAAGTAACCACCAGACTAAGCCTGCGGTGATCGAATGTATCTAAGAATGATCAGGCGTTAGGGCGTGGTGCCATCTAGTGGTAGGAAAAAGATGAAGTAGTCTACCATATCCGAGAATTCGTGCTATCAGAGAAACTTTCGTTACTTTTAATAAAAAGCTGGATGCGAGAATAAGCAAAATAAAACGAATAATGTGAATGTGAATACAAACACATTTTTCTTCATTGTCAATTAAATTAATAATATCTTCAACTTTGAGATTCATAGAGTAATAAGAGTACATAAAATCGGAGAAAAATTATTTAAAAATAAAATTATATATAATCCGATTTCTTTTGCCTCTGAGCTTTTTCGGCGTTTAAGTACAGGGCCGGCTTTTAGCTGATTGGACCAATTGCTACAAATAGGGCCCCGCATCTAAGGGGCCCCGCGACAGAGTGCAATACAGGATGTACTCAAACCTATTTCAAATTAAAATCAAGTATCTTTTTGATTTCAGAACATTATCCATAGGAATTTTTTGTTTATGTTTTTAAATTCGCTTGGAAACCATTGTTGTCCAATTTTTACTTACAACAGCCCTGGCTAACTTTCCGCAATGCAATAAACAAGTAAATACAAACTTTCAACAGCAGGGTAAGAAGTATTGCGTTACTAATAAGTAGGCTTGCCAGACGTCCCGGTTTGACCGGGACAGTCCCGGATTTCAGACAAAATCCCGGTGTCCCGGCCGGTTTACTTCACGTCCCGGTAAAAATTAAATTTTATTATAGATGACCAAAAAAAGTCTAAAAATAATTAACTGTGAAGGATTATTTAGAATAATTACTTTGTCAGTTATTTCACTGTACTGTATGAAAAGTGAAAACTATAGAAGATTGATGGTCTGCTAATAAATAATTTTGTCATCGTATCGTCTTGTCTCGCCAATCGTGACCATGCGCGATGCGAGAGGCTCTCCGGGCGTGTCCAGTATAGGGGTGTAGCTTTAGAGCCAGAAGAGATTTCGCTGAACGCTACACTCCCTCGTGTGCAATAACATTGGACTCGCCCACCTCCGCGCTAGCCGCTTGCGATAGAGATAGGCCTTACTTGTGAAGATTTATAAATATTTCCACATATACACAGTTCGTGTAACGAAAGTAAAAGAATTTTGTGAATATGCCGAGATACAGTACCGTGAACTCATTCAACACGGGAACCATCAATGATGCCCGCGCTGGAAAGAATTTTACAGATTTTTGAAGGTCGGAACGCGTTTTTTAGACCTAGAAATGTGTCCATCAACAATAAAAAACCTTGTTTACTGATTCAACAGGGTAGGGCTACTTGTGGTTTGTCCACGGACAGCTTGCACTGTTTAACAAGGCCATCCTAGGAATGGAAAAAGATAACACTACAGCTTTTGAGGTTGCTGAAGCTCACAAACCACTCAAAAGAAACCTGACAGAAAGAAAGGCTTCAAACTTTATCCCTATGGGCGCAAAGAACATCTACAGAAATCTAGATGAGCAAGTCCGTAACAGTGTGAAAGAAGAATTTGATGGCTTTTATGAAAGATGCATTGCATACTTGGACCTCTGGAGAATAGTTTTGGAAACGCTGAACAGTTTTCATGTGTCAATCTGACCAAATGCTGTTGATTGGGAAAACGCTGAAACTTCTGCTCAAATTATTAATAACAGTCTTCTTGATGTACCCGATATGAAAATAAACAATGATCAGCTGTTTGACGAAGTTGTGCTTGCTAAGCAAATTGGGAACAGTGGAAGCAAGAAGAGACTACTAGAGATGTGATTATTTCAAGTGAAGAAAAATGGCTCAGGCTGTTTGGTCACTTCAAGGAGAATCACTTAGCAACCTCCAATCTGATCAAGATTGTTGAGTATGCCTTCTGCTTACCTGGGACATCAGCACCAGTTGAGAGAGTATTTTCTTTGATGAACAACGCATGGATTGATTGATGATAGGGGTTTGATGAAGGAATCTACGGTTAAAGGCTTGATGACAAGTAAAATTAATATCGGATTAGCTTGTGAAGATTTTTACAACAAGATTAAAAACAAAAAAGACTTTCTAAAAAAGTCCTAGCCAATGAAACGTGCACGTAAATATTGTTTAAATTTTTATTCCTCATTCAAAGTGTTTCTTCTTACTTAAGTAGCTTTTAAATATTAACATGTAAGAAATAAAATGTTTAAATTTATATGCTTGTGTCATTTATTATTACCCCTGGTTTAGGTTCCTAATCAGTAACCATTTATTCATAGCATTGAGAATAAACTAACCTCTAAAACACTCTAAAAGCCCTCCAAGGGTGTGTACCCTTGAATGTGTCCCGGTTGAACATTTTAGAAATCTGGCAAGCCTACTAATAAGGCATGCCGCTTTTACATGGGAAGAAACAGGACATTCACCCTCCAGCCCTATATCAAGGGGATGATACTGTAATGTACATAAAAAGGACTGGGTAGCTTCGTTTCCTTTCTATGAACAGGGGCATACGACAAGTTGGCTAAACCCAGGGAAAGTCCACAAATGCAATGCGCAGTAGGTCTTTCCGCGCATGACGTATTATTGGGACAGATTTCGAAACTCTCCGCTATTCTACGCAGTTTCGAATTAAAGCAATAAATTTATTCCAATTGTAAGAAACGTTAAAAATACTAGATTAATTGTTCGTTACTGCATCTTCTTCATTTAACATTCACAAGACTGCTTTTTATTGCTTATAAATTCCGCGCCAAATTTTAATGAAAATGGATCATGGTTCTTCTCTTTTTGTTTACTTTACAGCAATTGCAAATGGTCGATTCGCTTTCTGAGAATACTATTTGCTTTTTTTCCCTGTCTAATTGGAGTTTTCAATGAATAGAAATAAATAATATCTTTTGGACTTATTTATATCTAATCTGGAGTCTGGTTATTATTTTTTGTTTCTTTTTTCTCCTCACATACCAAATTGAAAGGCGAGAAATTTAGTTTTATTATGAATATTTCTCGTTTGATTCAGATCTGAGGTGGATGTTTGATTGTTAAGCAGAGGTTTTATGACGTTTCCTTTTTCCCTAAGCTAAATATTTAAAAAAAACCGATGTTGAATCATATCATGAAATTCACTGAATTTTATTAAAATTTTCGATTAAACACTTAAAATATTTATTTTTTCGTAATTTGTGATTCTTTAACAACGTTTCACAAAAAGTCAGGCTTACAAAAAGTTTTTTGGTTTCTAAAAAAGCTCTCAGATGTGATATTTATTCCTTTACCTAGTACTGGGACGAAGCGATGTGCGTCCCAATGCGACGTCATCAATTCATCCGCTCTCTGTGAGCCTAACCTTATACTCTCAAGTAAGCTTGGGCTAAACTGTGATAGCTTTTGACTGACCCTAGATATTGCAGTTTTTTGAAGACTGTCAGCTTAAACGCACAAATGTAGATTTGTTTTTTTAATTATTATTTTTTTCATTTAAACTATTTAAAGAGAAATCATCAATACTGCGTTTATTTAACATGTTTAGAATTTTTTAAAAATTACAATAATTTAACAGAAGAATTAATTAGAAACAAAAAAATGGCAGTTTTAATTTGTATGTTTACCGTTGGCTTATTTTGCATATTCTTTTTGCATTTTTAAATCTAAGAAAACATTTATAAATTATTCTAAAATTGTGTTTCATACTAAGAGAGGAATTTATAATAATTGAAATTCTCTCGGAATTTAATTATCAAAATACACATGTTAGAAACCTCGAGAGATACGAACAATTTTTTAATCAATTTAATTTCGTATATTAACCTTAATCTTAATATATAGTACGAAAAAATATTTGTTTTTCATAAAAGTTTTATTAATTTGATATAAAAACCATTAGGGTGCTATTATTTATTAACTGCGGAACAAATATAAACTCAGCGTGAATGAGTTTTTATTATTGGTTATTGGAAGTGAACATATACTTTAATTATGCAATTATTAACATTAATTACAGCCAATTGAATAGAACTAAATTTTTCTCTGTTATACATAATCTGAATGAGTTATTTATTCCCTCCCCAACTTTACTGTAAAAGCTTTCTTCTGTGAGAAAATTTTTAATTCAGAAAGAAATAAGTTAGAATTGAAGTTTAGGGAGCTACACACATACATTTAGCAATGAAGCATCTTCATTCTTGAGAATTTCTATATTAGCTTCTTAAAATATGTGAGGCCGCGGTGGCTTAGTGGTAAGGTCTCGACCTCGGGACCGGAGGGTCGAAACCCGATTCCACTGAAGATCCGCCGTGTATTGGCCCTGGTGCACGCTAAATCATAAGTAGGTTTCCAAACGCCCTCCCGTTGGTGTGGCGCGAAAGTTTGGAGAGGGGGTGCCAGCCTGGGTGTCGTCCTCGTCATCTGACCGCGGTTCAAAATTACGAGGTCCGTCCCTAAATAGCCCTCGTGTTGCTTCAAAAGGGGACGTTATGATAACCTAACCATCCTTAAAATATGTATATAATACAATCAAATTGTAAATTGTTTTGGGAATTTTATGAACTGTCATAGTATTACATTTCTGACACGAATAACAATCTGTTCCTTGAAAAAATGTTTGGGAACATTTTATTTTTTTTTCTCTATTAGAAATATGCATTCCTAATGCCAATATACAAATACAGTATAAGCTGCCGTTATTAAGCCGCAGTGAAACTTGGCTAATGCGGATGTTTTAGTCGGAATTCGTCGGCAATTATAATTATTTCTTCGGTAGTCCATTGACTTTCCTTTTAACATAATGTTAAAATATTGTATGTAATTCGATTTTCTTCTTTTTTTGAAGTTAAGAGTTTAGTTTAAGTTTTTAGTTCGAAGTCAAGACTGAAGATTGTAATTTTTTTCCTTTTTTTATATTTCTGAATTGTTTTCGTTATTTAAATAAGCCTATACTTAGCGTCCTCAGTGATTATGAATAAATAACTTTTTAAGGTCTTTAATTCGCTCGAGTAACTTACCTGTTTTACAATGTATCCCATAAAAAAACAATAAAAAATTTCTCCGTTCTTGAATTTTTAAAAACTAATTTTTAAGTATTAAGTAAATTTATTAAAATTATTAAATTTTTTAATAATAAATAGTATTAATTTATTTATTACAATTTCATATTGTTTATGCATTCATTATGTATACTTTCTTTAAACTTTAGTATATCGAAGTTATCCGAATTTATTTCCAATTGGGCACCGCATTTCCTAAGGCCGGCCCTGTTTAAGCATGTGAACCAATGCAGATTTGGTGAAGTTTCGAACTCATAACCTGATTTCAGCCCTATAGTTTCAAGACAAGTAGAAGCGGAGATTAAACAAATGCAAGAGGATATATATAAAAAAAGAAATACAGTGGAGTCTCCCTATAACGAAATCGCTTGGTTCCAATTGAAAAATTCGTTATAGAGAGAATTTCGTTATACGGAGATTAGAGATTTTTGCAGTTATTAAATTAAATGTTCCAAACTTTTCAACAGGTGCGATAAGTTCAAATGTATTTAATTCTGATTTTCAATTAAAAATGAAGTACTATATATTATAAATTTGTTAAAATTATACTAATTTTTATTATATAAATAAAATGCTCAAAAGTGAAGACAATTCACCAATTTAGAGAATAGCTTGTACTAGTATGTACTTATGTTTATTTTACTTGCAAAATTCCGCTATTTTACATTGCTTTGCATTTTGTGATGTTAAATTTTCAGAAAAATTTTACTTTTTAAGAGTGAGTGATTCCAGAAACAGGCCCGTGTGAGCGAATTGATTGCGCAGAAATTATCAACTTTCTTCAAAAATGACAAAAATCGAAAAGATAAACATCTGAAAAAATTCGTTATAGGGAGACAACCACTTCGTTATATGGAGAATATTTTGAATGTTATTTAACATTCCGATTAAAAATTTCGTTATAGGGAGAAATTCGCTGTAGAGAGACTTCGTTGTAGGGAGACTCTACTGTATCTTTCAAACGAAATCGAACGTGACATTTTTGATGACACGAAAGACCAAGGGGAAAAAATAAAAAAGAAATCACAAATCAGAATCCGTGGTTGCTCTGTCGTAACTAGGAATGTTCGAAAATCCGAAATAGCCATTAGACCAAGCCTGTACGGCCACGCTTTTTTTAATAAGTTCCTAATGAAAATGGATTAGAAAAGTGATTAACTGTACTTAAATTTTCTATAATAATTTCTGTAAATGCATTTTTTTCTCGTCAATCAACTTAAAAATATCTTCAACTTTGAGATTCGTAGTTTAATGGGTACATGAATTCGGAGAATAATAAATAATGAAAAATAATGATATACAATATGATTTCTTTTACCTCTGAGCTTTTTTCAGTTAAAATATGTGAACAAATAGGTTTGGTGGAGTTCCGAACACATAACCCGATTACCGCCGTGTAGTTTCAATCGATGACAAGTGAAAGTTGAGATTAAACAAATAGAAGGAAATATCTCTCAAACGAAATCGAACGTGACATTTTTGATGACATGAAAGACAAATCTGATGACATCTCTCGGCGCTCTACTGGATACACAGCCGAACTTAAATGTACCGAATTTGGTACGTACATGTTTTGAAGGATGGGCCTGTTTTGGATTTTTGAGTCTCCCAATAACGCCTTAGTGTAATTTTTACTAAATTTAATGTTAAGCGAACTTTTGGCATTTATCCTCGGTAAGTTCAGAAAATATTGTTCCAGAAATCAATTAATGCTCATTCATGTTTTGGAATCGTATTTTTGTTTAGTACTTTCTGAAATTCAAATAGCTCATTCTGAAAAAAGTTTAAAGCTACTAATTATTAAAAAGCCAAGAAAGAGTAAAAAAGTGTAAGTTTAAAATTAATAAGAATTTTAAAAAAGGTTTAAAAAATTAGTTTAATTTTTAAAGCCAGACGAAATATATTACGGTTTTCCGGATAACCATGAATTGCGTCAACATTTTTTAAGCATCTATTTTTTGTTGATGTTCTTCTAACAACTATGTATAAAAAAAAATCCGCTATCGTAGCAAACATGCAAAATTCTTTTCCTTTAAACTTTCTAGGATTTGATGTCTTTAATAACCATTAAAGTTACGTGAAAAGTATAAGATATAGGGAATTAAATAAAATAAAGCAAAAATTGATAAACAATAAGATAAATTTAAAAATAACAAATTTATATGCAATGTTTTTAGATAATAAACAATTTTTTTAAAGGTATAAATGACAAGAAAATCTGAGTAGGATCGAACCCACGATCTCGCGCTCCCCATAACCCTGGTAGATATATTTCTCGCTGCAAATAACATCAGATAATAACTTAATAACGACGGCAAAATGTTAGTTAAAGAGACAGAAATTTAGCACAGATTCTAGAAAGGGAAGGGATAAGAAAAAAATATTGCAGGACGGCGTCCGTGGTCAAGCGTATCCGCTGTCAGGGTTGACTTGGAAGTGCGAAGTAACCACTAGACTGAGCCTGCGGTGATAGAATGTCTCTAAGAATGATAATAACATTTTATTATCGACGAGACCGTTTGGGCGTGGTGTCATCTAGTGGTAGCAAAAGGACGAAGTAGTCAATTTTATCCGAGAATGCTGGCTATCAGAGAAACTTTCGTTACTTTTAATAAAAAGCTGGATGCGAGAATAATCAAAATAAAAAGAATAACATGTGTGTGAATACACATTTTTCTTTATTGTCAATTAACTTAATAATATCTTCAACATTGAGATTCATAGAATAATAAGAACACATAAAATCGGAGAAAAATTATTTAAAAATAAAATTATATATAATCCGATTTTTGTTACATCTGAGCTTTTTTCGCATTTAAGTATTTGATCCAATGCAGGTTTGGTGAAGTTTTAAACTCATAACCTGATTTCCGTCCTATAGTTTCAAACGAAGACAAGTAGAAGCGGAGATTAAACAAATGCAAGATGATGTATATAAAAAAAGAAATATCTCTCAAACGAAATCAAACGTGACATTTTTGATGGCATGAAAGACCAGGGGGGAAAAATAAAAAAGAGAGCACAACACAGAATCCGTGGTTGCTCTGTCTTAACTAGGAATGTTCGGAAATCCGAAATAGCCATTAGACCAAGCCTGTGCGGCCACGCTTTTTTAAAAAGTTCCTAATGAAAATAGATTAGAAAAGATAGATTAGAAAAGATAGATTAAATTTTCTATAATAATTTCTGTAAATACATTTTTTTTCTCGTCAATTAACTTAAAAATATCTTCAAATTGAGATTCGTAGTTTAATGAGTACATGAATTCAGACAATAATGATGAAAAAAAAAATGATATACAATATGATTTCTTTTACCTCTGAGCTTTTATTTTCAGTTCAAATATGTGAACAAATAGGTTTGGTGGAGTTTCGAACACATAACCCGATTACCGTTTCAATCGATGACAAGAGGAAGTTGAGATTAAACAAATGGAATTAAATAGCTCTCGAACAAAATCAAACGTGACATTTTTGACGACATGAAAGACCAAATGAAAAAATATGAAAAAAAGAAAGCACAGAAAAGCATTCCCTCGAAAACCCGAAGTAAGCACCAGACCAAGCCAGTGCGATCGGCGCGCATAAAAACCAATTCCACTATAACGGGGTTTACACGCGAACACACACACACACACACACACAGTAAAACCGACAGTAGTATGTCGCTGTCAAGTTCGGACAGAGACTTGCCGTGGCCCGGTAAAAACTTTTATGATTCTGCGCATGCGTCATCTCTTACTGTCGGTTTTACTGTTCGCGTGTAAACCCCGCTTATGGGAATGTCTTTTACCACGCCAAGTTGATCATTGTGCCCGCTAGGGTTTCCGTGTTTACTTTGATTGGCGCGAAACTGAGATTGTTCTTAATCGTGTTTTGAAAACCATCCATCTTTATTTACAATTAACAATTAATAACAAACTATTTTCAACTTAATTCTTGCTCATATTAAGCACATTTGTAAGTATTTATGTACTTGATTATTTTTCTAACCTATGCATATTAGATTATTTACTTTAGCAAAGAATTATGCACTATATACTTACAACACACAGACTATACTAATAACAAATAGCATCTCTCGGTCGTCGAAATAAAAAAAAACTTTACAAAGCATTTCTCGCCAAAAAAAGCGATTTATCGCCAAATATTGGCATCGAAAACACTCCCCATAGGCCTCTATAGTGGGATTGGTTTTTATGCGATCGGCGGAGCGCTAAATTCACTTATCAATAAATGTTGCCTTTTGAAATCAATTCAGCTCCCTGCGCATTTCGCCATCTAGCGGTAGCAAACGATATCATTTTAAAATAATCTAGGGTCCTTTGACTTTTCCTACTGAAATACCCTGTGTGTGAAGGCGAAAAAGAAAAGAAAAGAGAGGAAAAAAAGTGCCTCCCCATATTCTTTGGGGAGAAAATTAAATTAATAAAGGAGATTCGAACCTTTAGTCCGCCGCATCGCTGCATGATAATATTTTAGGCTGATTCGTCTGTCCTAACATTATTTTTAAAAATTTACCTTTAATTATGTCGCAACTAGGGATGCCGGTTATTGCAAAAACAACGATTTTCCGGTTATCCCGGTTTTTTTCACCTCCGGTTTAACATGGCGGTTAAAACCGCACAAGTTAACCGGTTTTCGATTTTTTAAAAAGAAACAACGTTTGTAGGAAAAAAATTATTATTATTAATAATAATATACAACAAATATTAATACAATAAGTAATATCAATAAAAAAGTACTTAATATAATAAGTAATGATTATAAATAAGTAATTAATGTAATAAGTAATGATTATAAATAAGTAATTAATGTAATAAGCAATTATAATAAATGAGTAATTAATACAATAAGTAAGTATTGTAGACAAAATTTTAAGTATTATAATAAGTATTGTAGAAAAAAAAAGAAATTACAGAGTACAGACGTAAATAATCGTATTTTGTGTTGTTGCGTCTATATGCATAATAATAAAAAATAACTACGTCTAAATATTTATACATTACCTCGGTCCAATTAATCATATTTATTAAAATATTTTTAGCACACTGAAATTTTAAGCAAAATGTTCCGCTCTTCTGCGACCAAAACTAATCGAGTTATGAAAGCTTGACTATGGCTATTTTAGACCATCTCAATGTTCGCCTCGAGGAAGCGGTGGCCGTTGATTGGCTTAAGATGATGAAATTCAAAACATCATTACTCGAACCTAAAATCGAGCCTATATTTTGATAGCTGATTTTACAGGTTGTTTTACCCGGTTATTGATTTAAAATGAATAACCGGTTATAACCGGGACAAAAAATAACCGAAAAAAAACCTGTTTTCTGTTTAAACCGGTTGGTTTTCTCCATCCCTAGCCGCAACGATAGCAAACAAAAAAATCTATTCATATCTTTAAAATACGCGCGAATAATTAAAACAATAAAAGGCATTGTTGTAAAACATGCTTAAAAATATCTTTTAAAATTTACTAAAATTAGACTAATTGAAGAGAATTAAAATTAGTATTATTGAAAAGCTATTTTTTTGTATTTTAAAGTGGTGTAAAAATGGCTTTTATGCAATAATAGGCTCTGAAGTTATTGAGGAAGAACGTTAAAATTTCAATTCATTTTTAATTAAAAACCTAATTAATATTTTGAAAAGCCCTTGCTTAGTGAGCACCTATTGCCTGAAAAGCAAGATCTAGGTCCATAGGTCTGTAGGGTGTTTTGAACGATTATTGCATCATGCATGTCGTAACGGACAGATAGTGATGTCAGCCTATAAATATTATCGTGTTAAAAAATTTTCTTACGACAGCAAATGAACATTTACGTAGAAAAATGACATAAGCAAATAAAGCATTTGTTAATCTCTTATGATTAAAAAAAAAAATAAAGGCGCAGTTCGGATACACGCCGTAGATTTTTCGTGAAAACGTCGGGATAAAATTAATTTCTTTATTTTTATTTGTCTACAATACTTATTATAATACTTTAAATTTTGTCTGAAATACTTACTTATTGTTTTAATTACTCATTTATTATTATTGCTTATTACATTAATTACTTCTTTATAATCATTACTTATTACATTAATTACTTATTTATAATCATTACGTATTACATTAATTACTTATTTATAATCATTACTTATTACATTAATTACTTATTTATAATCATTACTTATTACATTAAGTACTTTTTTATTGATATTACTTATTGTATTAATATTTGTTGTATATTATTATTATTAATAATAATTTTTTTCCTACAAACGTTGTTTCTTTTTAAAAAATCGAAAACCGGTTAACTTGTGCGGTTTTAACCGCCATGTTAAACCGGAGGTGAAAAAAAACCGGGATAACCGGAAAATCGTTGTTTTTGCAATAACCGCCATTCCTAGTTGCGGCATAATTAAAGGTAAATTTTTAAAAATAATGTTAGCACAGACGAATCAGCCTAAAACATTATCATGCAGCGATGATGCGGACTAAAGGTTCGAATCTCCTTTATTAATTTAATTTTCTACACAAAGAATGTGGGGAGGCACTTTTTTTCCTCTCTTTTCTTTTCTTCTTCATCTTCACACACACAGGGTATTTCAGTAGGAAAAGTCAAAGGACACTAAATTATTTTAAAATGATATCGTTTGCTGCCGCTAGATGGCGAAATGCGCAGGAAGCTGAATTGATTTCAAAAGGCAACATTTATTGATAAGCGAATTTAGCGCTGCGCCGATCGCATAAAAACCAATCCCACTATAGATGCCTATGGGGAGTGTTTGCGATGCCAATATTTGGCGATAAATCGCTTTTTTTTGGCGAGAAATGCTTTGTAATTTTTTTTTTATTTCGACGACCGAGAGAAGCTATCTGTTATTAGTATAGTCTGTTGTAAGTATATAGTGTATAATTCTTTGCTAAAGTAAATAATCTAATATGCATAAGTGAGAAAAATAATCAACTACATAAATACTTACAAATGTGCTTAATATGATCAAGAATTAAAGTTGAAAATAGTTTGTTATTAGTTGTTAATTGTAAATAAAGATGGATGGTTTTCAAAACACGATGAAGAAAAATCTCAGTTTCGCGCCAATCAAAGCAAACACGGAAACCCTAGCGGGCACAATGATCAACTTGGCGTGGTAAAAGACATTCCCATAGGCGCCTATAGTGGGATTGGTTTTTATGCGCGCCGATCGCCGAGGCTCGGTCTGGAGCTTATTTCGGGTTTTCGAGGGGATGCTTTTCTGTACTTTCTTTTTTCATATTTTTTCATTTGCTCTCTCATGTCATCAAAAATGTCACGTTTGATTTCGTTTGAGAGATATTTCCTTCCATTTGTTTAATCTCAACTTCCACTTGTCATCGATTGAAACTGTAGGGCGGTAATCGGTTATGAGTTCGGAACTCCACCAAACCTATTTGTTCGCATATTTGAACTGAAAATAAAAGCTCAGAGGTAAAAGAAATCATATTGTATATAATTTTTTTTCATCATTATTCTCCGAATTCATGTACTCATTAATCTACGAATCTCAAAGTTGAAGATATTTTTAAGTTGATTGACGAGAAAAAAAAATGTATTTGCTGAAATTATTATAGAAAATTTAAATACAGTTTATCTCTTTTCTAATCTATTTTCATTAGGAACTTTATATGTAGCTTATACTGTATTTTCATATTGTCATTAGGAATGTATATTTCTAATAGAGAAAAAAAGAATAAAATGTACTCAAACATTTTTTTCAAGGAGCAGATTGTTATTCGTGTCAGAAATTTAACACTATGACAGTTCATAAAATTCCCAAAACAATTTACAATTTCATTGTATTATATACATATTTTAAGGTTAGGTTAGGTTATCTTAACGTCCCCTTTTGAAGCAACACAAGGGCTATTTAGGGACGGACCTCGTAATTTTGAACCGCTGTCAGATGACGAGGACGACACCTGAGCTGGCACCCCCCTCTCCAAACTTTCGCGCCACACGAACGGGAGGACGTTTGGCCACTACGTATGATTTAGCGTGCAACAGGGCCCATACACGGCGGATCTTCAGTGGAATCGGGTTTCGACCCTCCGGTCACGAGGTCGAGACCTTACCTCTAGGCCACCGCGGTCTCACATATTTTAGGAAGCTAATATAGAAATTCTCAAGAATGAAGATGCTTCATTGCTAAATGTATGTGTGCAGCTCTTTAAACTAACTAATTTCTTTCTGAATTAAAAAATCGCTCACAGAAGAAAGCTTTTACAGTAAAGTTGGGGCGGGAATTAATAACTCATTCAGATTAAGTATAACAGAGAAAAAGTTAGTTCTATTCAATTGGTTGTAATTAATGTCACTTCCAATAACCAATAATAAAAAGTCATTCACGCTGAGTTTATATTTGTTCCGCAGTTAATAAATAATAGCACCCTAATGGTTTTATATCAAATTAATAAAACTTTTATGAAAAACAAATATTTTTTCGTATTATATATTAAGATTAAGGTTAATATACGAAATTAAAATGATTAAAAAATTGTTCGTATCTCTCGAGGTTTCTAACATGTGTATTTTGACAATTAAATTCCGAGAGAATTTAAATTATTATAAATTCCTCTCTTAGTATGAAACACAATTTTAGAATAATTTATAAATGTTTTCTTAGATTTAAAAATGCAAAAAGAATATGCAAAATAAGCCAACGGTGAACATATAAATTAAAACTGCCATTTTGTTTCTAATTAATTCTTCTGTTAAATTATTGTAATTTTTTTAAAATTCTAAACATGTTAAATAAACGCAGTATTGATGATTTCTCATTAAATAGTTTAAAAGAAAAAAATAATAATTAAAAAAACAATTTAATTTGTGCGTTTAAGCTGACAGTCTTCAAAAAACTGCAATATCTAGGATCAGTCAAAAGCTATCACTGTTCAGCCAACTTGTCGTATGCCCCTGTTCATAGAAAGGAAACGAAGCTACCCAGTCCTTTTTATGTATATTACAGTAACATCCCCTTGATATAGGGCTGGAGGGTGAATGTCCTCTTTCTTCCCATGTAAAAGCGGCATGCCTTATTAGTAACGCAATACTTCTTACCCTGCTGTTGAAAGTTTGTATTTACTTGTTTATTGCATTGCGGAAAGTTAGCCAGGGCTGTTGACTTCTGAAGCAGTGTCAGCCAGCTGTAAGTAAAAATTGGACAACAATGGTTTCCAAGCGAATTTAAAATCATACAAAAATTCCTAAGGATAATGTTCTGAAATCAAAAAAGATACTTGATTTTAATTTGAAATAGGTTTGAGTACATCCTGTATTGCACTCTGGAGCGGGGTCCATTAGATGCGGGGCCCTATTTGTAACAATTGGTCCATTCGGCTAAAAGCCGGCCCTGTACTCAAACGTGGAAAAAGCTCAGGGGCAAAAGAAATCGGATTATATATAATTTTATTTTTAAATCATTTTTCTCCGATTTAATGTACTCTTATTAATCTATGAATCCCAAAGTTGAAGATATTATTAAGTTAATTGACAATAAAGAAAAATGTGTTTGTATTCACACACACATATTCGTTTTATTTTGCTTATTCTCGCATCTAGCTTTTTATTAAAAGTAACGAAAGTTGCTCTGATGGCAAGCATTCTCGGATAAAATTGACTACTTCGTCCTTTTGCTACCACTAGATGACACTACGCCCAAACAGTCTCGTTCGATAATAAAATGTTATTATCATTCTTAGAGACATTCTATCACTGCAGGCTCAGTCTAGTGGTTACTTCGCACTTCCAAGTCAACCCTGACAGCGGATACGCTTGACCACGGACGCCGTCCTGCAATATTTTTTTCTTATTCCTTCCCTTTCTAGAATCTGTGCTAAATTTCTCTCTCTTTAACTAACATTTTGCCGTCGTTATTGAGTTATTAACTGATGTTTTTTGCAGCGAGAAATGTATCTACTAGAGTTATGGGGAGCGCGAGATCGTGGGTTCGATCCTACTCAGATTTTCTTGTGATTTATACCTTTCAAAAATTGTTTAGAATTTAAAAAACATTGTGCAAGTTTGTTATTTTTAAATTTATCTTATTTTTTTTATCAATTTTTGCTTTATTTTATTTAATTCTCTATATCTTATACCTTTGAAACTTTAGGGTGGAAATCAGGTTATGAGTTCGAACTTCACCAAACCTGCATTGGTTTACATACTAAAATGCAGAAAAAGCTCAGAGGTATCAGTAATCGGATTATACATATTTTTATTTTTAAATCATTTTTCTCCAATTTTATGTACTCTTATTAATCTATGAATCTCAAAGATGAAGATATTTTTAAGTTAATTGACGAGACAGAAAAATGTGTTTGTATTCACACAAAATGATATAGAAAATTATAAGTACAGTTGATTAGATTTCTAATCCATTTTCATTAAGAATTTAATAAAAAAAACACATACTGCTGTGCACAACATATTTAGTTTAATTTGTCGCAAAAGCTGATTTTGCTTCACCAAAACACTAGTGTACAAGTCACGTTTCCCAACCAGTTTTAAGTTTTTTTAACGTCCCGTTTTGAGGCACCACGAGGGCTATTTTGGGACGGACCTCGGAATTTTGTACCTCGCCACCTGAGCTGGTATCCCCTCTCCAAACTTCCGCACTACACCAGCGGCCGGACGTTTGAGCCTCTGGGTATGATTTGGCGTGCAGCAGGTCCCATACACGACGGATCTTCGGTGGAATCGGGTTTCGAACCTTCAGCCGTCCGCCCGGGAGACTGATTCCTTACTACTACAGCACCGTGTCGCAACCTGGGCGCAAGCTTTCCCCTCTAGTAGTGGTACAGGAGACATAAATACACTCCCGCCTCCGGAGCATTTCTGCGCCATTGCGCATGAGTCAGTGTCCCTTGCTATGCAGAATTCGTTTCATATGCTACTGAATTATTACTATTTTTCGTCCCTAGATGGCAGTGTTTCGCTCATTTTTACCTTTAAATACGTTAAAAGACGTTTCAATTCCACGATGGCCTGGCCGTGTGGCTACTTTGAGAAAAAAAGTTTATTTTGTTTTGAAAGAACCTATCAGCCTATTTCATTTTGCAAAGAATTCAATATTTTTTAATCAAAATCGAAGGTTGCGTTTTTTCTTTTAAGAAAAGATTCGAAATTTATCACGAACATGAGACATCACACGGACTTTTATATAATTAGGATAATATTCAAAACTGACTGAAGACGATCTTCTTAAACTTAAATTCGATTTTCCAAGACTATATTGATTGCATTGATTAAGTTAATGAAATCAAAATTTGTCGTCAAGTTTTACCTTTCATAGTCCCAATATTATAATATTTATTTAGAGATAATTTATTCGAATTGCATTCAAATTTTGTGACTTTTCTGAAGAATATATCGACATAGACAATTATCGTCGTTTCTGCAGAAAAATCTCACAGTATTGAAAATAACAACAAAACTTCAGATCTAGCATTTGTCTAGAACGAATCATCTCCTTAGCTGTTTTATCTGTTAAATCCAAATTAGCCACAAACTTAAATTGTTGTAATATTATGAACGAAATTGCTATAAAACATGTAAGAAAATGAAGAAAAAATAACATATTGTAGCTTTATTCTAGCAACGCGCATTCCGAATTGTATTTTATGAGTTTATGAGTTATGAGTTATTTTTTGTTATTTGATTGATAAACGAATTTATTTTGTAATTTGATTTATGAATGAGTATGATCGAAATGTTTACTTTCACATCCAATGTAATAAACAATGCAATAAATTATTATTTTGTTATATGATATTTCTTTTAAGGCCCCGCAAGTCAACTTTGCACCAGGCCCCGCTTTTGTTCGGGCCGGCTCTGCAAGTCGTACCTATTCCATTCTGATTTTGTTTTCGTCGAATCAGCAATTCTGTCGGCAGTGCGATAACTACTAGCATCGGTGATGTTAATTCCATTATTTAGAAAGGAGCTTCGATGGGTTACAATCTAACCTCGAAGAAAAATACGTTTTATTATAGTTTTAGCGAACATTTCGCAAGACGTTGAACAATAATATCTATAATAGAATTGTCCAGAGATGTCTGTAACACTGGGCGGAGCTTAAATAACCCCGCCCCTTTTGTCTGCGTCATTATTGAACGAGCAAATTTGGTGATTGTATAAGAATATTACCTCAGCTTTCAACAATGAAAGAGAATCCCCCTCAGTTAAATATTTGTTTAAACAATGAAAATGGATTTAATTGCATTTCAACAATGAAAAGTATTGTAAATTATGCCAAAAATTATTTTTTAAAAATGTATTAAAATTAGAGAAAAAAAACTGTAAAGCAACTTAATTGATATCATTAAAAAGGTAATTTTTTGGTACTTTTTTTCATTTATTTCTTAAGCACTCTGCCAATGTGCGTGAGATTTGGATTACATCTTTCGTGACTAAAAATCAGTTCTGAGATAAAACAAAACTAAATCGTGACCAAAATCAGTTCTGAGGTATAGTTTACAGACTAAAAGTCCGTCTAAGACGGGCAAAAATCTTCTAGTTATTAATAATAGGTTATTATCTCTTAGGGTATCATCCTGTGCTATTTGAATAGTTGCTTTTATGCAGTAATGATACTCTGGTTCAATTCATGCTTTTATGATGCTTACTTAAAATTTTACATTTGCCGTTGCTTAAATAGTACCACAACAGAGGCTTAAGTCGTACCACTTACTCCTCATTGAAATCTTGCACATCTGAAGACGCATATCATTTATTGAAAAAGAATATTGCTCTTTTTAATATGTAATATGAAATGTGTTATTTCCAAATTTAGCCCTGCTCCAACTGCGTAGGCTTCGGATGCTGCCCTGCGCTTTCTTTTTATTTTATTTTTTCCCCCTTGGTCTTTCATGACATCAAAAATGTTTGATTTCGTTATATATATATATGTGTAATAATCTCCCTTAATTTTATTTCAAATTCTAATATTATATATTTTAAAGTCTTAATGTATTCCAAAATCACTTTTATTAAAATCCAGTTTCGTTTTATTACCCACTTTGGAGGTATATTAAATCTCTCGTTTTGGCATATTTATTACTAAAAGAATATTTTAATCGTTTCCACGAGCACACAAATCGCGAAATCAGCGACTTATTGCCGCCATGCATTTTCCCTCAAACACTTGCGTAATATAGTAAAAATAGCTATTATTCCCTTCACTTTGATCACATGTCTATCTGTTAAATCCCTACCTGAGAAAAAGCAGAGATCTTCTGTTCTCTTTTGTCTTGAAACCTTATACTAAGATGTATGTACATTCCGTCACTCTCCCATAATAAAGGGAAATTTAAAATTCAACTCGGTCTGTTTAATCATTTAACGACTACGATAACGAATACATTTCAATAGTCGGCAGGATGGTCTGCACAGAAAAAAAATTCTCAAGAAAAAAATTTAAAAATGTAAGAATTAAAAACGAAGCAACGTAATGGAGAGTGACGGGGAATAACAAAAAATGGCTGACCAAAATAGCTGCAAATTTATCGGAACTTCTAATAGTGCCTCCTGAAAAATCAACACCAGACTGTACTTTTCCTGATGTCTCGTCCCTGATATCCTGAAATCCAGCTGCCAGCAAGGAAATTCTTGATGCAGCATCAACTCCACTCCACATCTACAATGGTTTTCAAAATTGTCAGCGAAAAAATACTCCTCACCATTGTGTTTATTATCTGCTTCAGAAAAAATTTGATGTAATTTCCAAGGTTCTAAAGGAATATCTATATTGTGTTTCAAATCTTCATTTCGTTCTACGCTCCTGTTTCGGTTTTCTTCAATATATATATATATATATATATATATCAAAAACAACATATAAAACACAAAATAAAAACTCAAAAACAGTAAAAAGGACAAAATGGCTAAATAGACAAAAACCAGAAAAAACCAAAAAAAATTGAAAAATATCATAGCGAGCCGCTCGTCAGGAAAGGAAGCTCGCTCATGATATTAATTTGTGCTTTTTTCTGCTGACGACAAACGAAATCCGTATATATATATATATATATATATACTTTTATCGCTGATTAATTCTTTACTTTTGATTATTATTGATTTTAAGTTTATATTTGAAAAAAAAATATTTGGTGGTGTTATGTATTGATTTATATTTTGTGATTGATCATAAATTGATATGAAATTACATTTGAAAATTTTTAAAGTGTTTTTGAATTGAAACTAATTTTGCGGTATCCCTATTAAATTTTGAAATTTAAGGTATTCATGTTGAATATAAGATATTTTACAAAAAAATATTTATTTTCAAAGTTTGGGGTTATTATGTTTTTAATCATATGTTTCATTTGTAATTTTGAATTTCATTTTTTTCATTTGCATTTCCTCGTAATTTTGAACCGTAGTCAGATGACGAAGAAGCCACCTGAGCTGGCACCTCCGAACTTCCGCAACGCTCAAGTGGCAGGACGTTTGAGCCCCTAGGTATGATTTAACGCGGATCTTTAGTGGAATCAGGTTTCGAACCTTCATCCCTCCGCCCCCGAGTCTTATTTCTTACTACTAGGTCATCGTGGCCATCGTTCCACAGCCTGAAAAAAAAATGTTTACAGCCTTTAAATCTCTGATGTTGCTTATAATTGAAGAGCTGAGTGGATGAACATGTTAAGTGACAATTAAGCGAATTTCAGGAAACGAGCTTTAAAGTTTAAAAGTTACATTTTTTTAAATTTTTCACTCAATTTTTGCTATTCCGGCACTTTTGTGAAGAGAGCGTATTCAAAATATTTTCTGTTTACTGACATGGTTATAGCTTTTTTAATTGTAGAGAAAATTAATAATCTTCTGCACTTAACATGTTCTTCCACACACGTGTCAAAAAACTTCGTTTGCTTAGTCATGGAAGAACATGTTAAGTGCATGTTACTTTCTGCACAACGTAATAGTGGTAGATTAAATACATACAAATAATAATGAATTGGCAAAATTGTATTACTAAAAAGCTCTATATATTTGCAACACAAATTGAACAACCAAAATAAAGCAAATTGGATGTTGAAATAGCACACAAACACACAAGAAGATCACAAAATAATATGCAAGTTTGGGAAACAATAAAATTAAGAATATTAATTTTTTGAAGTATTAATTCTTTGGTTGTCATAAACATTTTCATTATATTTTTACAATTTCATTTAACACGGCTTTTTTCCTTTTTGTGAAAATAGAATTCTAAAATTCATTTTTCATTCACTTACTAGTGCAATTTAAATTTAGTACACTTGTGTGTTCTTGATGACAAATAAACTATTTTTATATTTTCAGAACTCGGTTATCAATTGATTGCTTAACATAAGTAAATTTTCGTTCCATAATTTGAGAAAAATTATTATAATATTTCATAATACCTATAACAATAAATTCAAAATAAAAGACTAAAAAGTGGAAAAAAATTAGAATCAGGAAATCTGCTTTTCAGCTCAATAATAAGATAAAACAATTTGAAAAAAATTGAAGTGAAATTTGTGAGTTTTTCTATTTATTTTAAAGTTTTATTGTACGATTGGCGTATTCAAATTGCTGCATACTGCTTGCTTATTAAAATTATTTACTTAATTATTGAAATCACAGTTTTTAAAATTATCAAAAATAATAACTGTTATTATTTTACTTATTAAATTACTTATTATGAAATTAATAGATTTTTATTGTTTATTAAACCCGTCAAATATTAAAAATCAATCCTCATATCCTTTTTAATTTAGTTTAAAAATTGTAGTTTTGCCTCTGTGTTCTCATTTGTAGACCAGGTTTTTCTTAGTTCGAATTTCTGGATGAACCGAATTGTCATTGTGTTTCTATTAGATCAGAGGTTCCCAATCTGTGATACGCGTACCCCTGGGGGGTACGCGAAATCAAGGTTGGTAATGGAGGAAACAAGAAAACATAACGAATTAAAAAAGTAACAGAATTTTGTTTCCCTAAGTTAATGCTTGGCATTTAATAACTATACTACTTGAATAGTTGATTATTATGGAGTGTAATTTTTAGCTATCCTTATAGGTTAATACGAATACTGATACTGATTAGGTACTTTTCCGTTAGCCGGGCGCAAGCGAAAAATCACCAAATAATGTAGAATTCCGCCAAATTTTGGCGACATTTGCGCCCGGCGACTTGGCTTGCGCTTGATTGACAATTGGCGACATTTTAGCCGGGCGCCAGCGAAAAATCGCCAAATAATGTAGAATTCCACCAAATTTTCGCGAATCTGCGCCCGGCGACTTGGCTCGCGTTTGGTTCACAATTGACGACATTTGCGCCCGGCTAACGGAAAAATACCACTGATTACAACACTGATTTTATTTTTTTGGGCGTTCAACTAATACTATTATAAAAATGCAATAAATTGTCGAATAATAAAGTCCAGCAAATGTTATTAATTCGAGCCATTTGATTCTTAAGCTAAACTTAACACCATTGATAAAAACTTCTTTGCATAGACGGATGGCTAGTGGGGGGGGGGCGATATGACAGTTGGGGATACGAGAAAATATAAAGACTAATCAAGGGGTAAGCGAGGGAATAAAGGTTGGGAACCCTTGTATTAGATGATTGCTTCGTCTCCAGGCATAAAATTCGTGGGATTATCAAATTCATTAGCGAAAACAGAGATCTTTTCCGGCCTCCCTAGCCTTCAACTTTCCAGCGAGCTGAACTTAGTAGCTCAATTACCGGACATCCCCCCTTCAAATAAAAGAAATGTATAACAACATCTAAAGAAAAGAAGACTATTACGAACTAATAGTGTAAAAGTAAAAATGTCTGTGCTGTACATAGTGTATATAATTCCTTCTTTTGTTTATTTTGTTTTTCTTAAATCAAATTCCCGTGTCTTGCCCATCAAACCGCTCTGGGCACGGGTACGGGGATAAGAGACGACGTTCTGTTCTGTATTAGATGATTCGAATGAACCTAGTTCATATTCTCAGATAACAACAGACAGTATCTATTTTTCGCTATAAAAAAGCCTGTAGTATTTGTTAAAGTTGTCGGTAGAAAAGGGAAGCCTTAACGTCATTCAGACGGGAGCTTTCTGCTTGCAGGTTCCGGCATGAGACGAACATTGTCACTCATATGCCATTGTCAAAAGTTTGTAGTGGCCTCACCTGTCAGACATGATTTCGATTATCGCGGACTGTTTTCAGCCAGCGTAAAAATATACACGAGAGTGACGGGAAATTATTAGCGCCTCTCCGCCAAAATTGCAGGACCTTCGACAATATATTACTGATGTTTGTGCCAACGTGACACCTAGTATGATGAAAAGTGTGCAACGTGAAATCCAAACAAGAGTCTAAGGGGTCTATTCTGGTGCCCCCGGTTGGGTTGGGAGTTGGGTTGAGTTTCGTTGTTAACGTGCGGAACCCAACCCAACCGGGGGTACCAGAATAGACCCCCAAATATGTATTGTAGCTGACGGAGAGCTGCTTGAACACCGAAAATAAAGGTATATTTTGATAGATAAGGTTTTTTGTTCTCTCTTTCTAACACGTTTTGTCATGCAACAGAGCGAGCAATAAATGAAGCTTTCAACGTTCTGTCCTTAACATTTATACCCACAAGGTGTCTTTTTGTACTAAATCGATGATGTTCCACAACTTTCTTCACTCTGTATCATTCTGTTTTCAAGCTAGAAACGCCAATTCCCCAGTCTGCAGCCATGTGGGGCTATAAGTGGTCTCATCGCGTGGTGCATAACCATTTTACATAGACACCAATTTTATAACTATAGTTATAGTCGATCTGAAGTTAAGGTACTTAATTGGGCACCCTGTATATTTTGGTCATCACTAGTTTTGAATAGGGATTGCAATCCGGCACCAATTTCAATCCGGTCGGATCTGGTCGAATTCCCATCAATCCGACCGGATCCGGCCGGATTGGTCACATCAAAACTATTTTGCCTTTTCATTCCAAAATCAACTGTATAAAAGATGATAAAGTGAGTGTATCACAAAGTTTATAAAAAAAGCGTTAATTTCTTATGAAATCAATTTTATTTACACTGTTATAATTAATCAACATTTACGTATGAATCAACAATAAAAATTTAGTACAGTGTAACTAGTGAAATTGTAATTGTTATATTAGCTTAGTAATAATTAGATAATGACGGGCGGTTAAATTCTGTCTCACTTACTAGATTTCACAAATGACATCAATAATAACTTGTAATGTAACTTATATTAAATCTAACTAAATCAAGCTTATCAACTGAGATCAAAATAATTAGGTATTTTAGACACGCCAAGCAGTCTCATTCTTATAATTACGACAGTCGTCATGAATCTGTTTAATCAATGGCACAATTATCACAATAACGAGTTTAAAACTTCTTCGTATTCTTTAATATACTTACTTTAAATTATTATTTTAAGTAAAACAATTAAAAAGACTCACTTTGGTTTTGAAAAAATTATCGTAGGAAACAAATAGTGTTAATTGTGTCATCTGCCAATCGACTTCTTACAGAGCTACAAATATAACCAGCTGTCCAGAAAGCCCTTTCTGCTTCTACACTTGTCGGTTTTATTATCAATAAATATTCATGAATAGAAGACAAGTATTTTCCTCTAACTCCTCCACTTTCACACGCAGTCATTTCCTTTCTTAATGTTTTCTCATAATCTTCCTCTTTTTTTGGTATTTATGCTCTAAGTTTTCATATCTTGCTGGATTTGCATCTGTAATCCTTTCTGTAATGTCAAATCATTTTTC
>BGPR01016463.1:0-34481 GCA_013235015.1 Araneus ventricosus | reverse complement strand
TAAAGTACATTTGTGAGGGGAAAAGTGCTTTAAAGAAGCAGGCAAATGAAAAATTTCTTGACTCCAATGGGATATATTAATATGCAACAGCATATTAAAACATTTTTGTAAAAGCGAGAAAAATAATATGCTGTAATGAAACTGGCAAATGAAAATAGGTTTCTTCGTAATCTGGAACGGGATATACTGTGAAGCGTTCACACATATTTGTATGAAAAAAAACCCTGAAAAACTGATCAATGGAAATATATTTCTTGATAAAATAGTACAGGATACCTTAATATGTGAGAATAATTCTTTCATTTAATTCTTTCCGAAAGATTTTAATGCTCATTTAACATCATAAAAGTCCAGGTTAAGGATAGCACAACATATTTCAAACTAAATTGCCTCAAGTAGTCTCGTAATTTTATGTCAGTATTCTTAAATATGTCGTATGAGGACTCTATAAAAAAGCATGCGAATCGAAAATATATATTAAACTACATAATAAATGGTTATTTTAAGCACAAACGAGGATTCACAACACGTATTTTAAATAGAATAAATGTCAAAATTGATTTAATTTTCTCTTTGAGTTTGCCTTGTTATTAAAATCATAATCGAGCATTAAGAATATAAAAATTACACCGTTGAAAATAGTTTTTATTTAATTTTTTTTTGCTGAATTATTTCCTTTAGCTCTACAGTACGCAGAACATTTGCTGAGAAGGAAACTTTAATCACGGATAACGCCCATATGCACAATTAGTAGGCGAAGTCTTTAAATAAAGCAATTAATAAAAAAGGAGTACATGGTAATTAACATCTCGATTCGGACTTTAGACCTTGAGGTAATATTTCGCATACTTTTTAAAACACAAAAGTGTATTACACTGTATTCTAAAAATTAAGGATTTGATTTAAAATCCTTCCTTGTAAAAGTACTTTTTTAATTGCTTCCAGATTTCACTGTTCTAAACGGAATTATTTATTCACGGGCAAAAACAAAAAAAAAAAAGAAGAAATTAATTGCTGTACTAATTTACTAATTTTTTTAATATTTAGCATTTTAAAAAAACGTCATTGATATGTAACTTCTCTCATTTTGGTGTCAACATTTAGTCACTTCTCCCTTTTTATACAATTAAGTGATTTAAAGCACTTAAACGCATATTATTCCGCAGAAAGCATGTTCCTATTTCCAGAAAAATAAATAGAATAGATAACTTTTAGAACAATTACGCAGAAATTTTTAATTGGTTTATTCCAGCGAATGCACAGGCGGATGAATATGAACAGTATATACAATTCACAAATCTCGTATCCAGCAGCATTTTTGTCTTTTTGTAAATTTCATTTGAATTATTTTCCATTAAAGCAGCTACGGAATTAGAGTCAAGAAAAAGTTTCAAAGGTTATATCAAAATATTTCTGCTATCATAATGCGTTTTATAAGTAGGTAGGCGTTAGTGCTATAGTTGAAACAAGTACTAAATAATAAAAAACTGTTACTAAAGAGTGACATTTAACAAAGTTACTGATAAAATGTAGAACTGTTGCGTGTTCATCCTTTTCTCTAGACTGTTACATGGTTTAATCTAGGGCAAACCATGTTTTATCCACGAAGATCATTTCGATCTAAAGAGTACCTGTCCCAGACATATATGACGCAAACTCTTCAATCATATTTGTCTGGTTCCAGCACTCAAAAGAACACGAACTGGTGATGTTTTGGTAGCGGATCCTTTGACATGTTGGCTGAACTTCATTTTATTACCAGACATCAATTTTCCTTTTGGTTATGCAGCCATAGAAAGAAGCATTAAGTATTTCTGAGGCTGAAGTATATGGAAGATTATATTTGGGATGAATATAAACTGATTTAACTAACTTATATTGATTTGACTAGAAGCAAAATTCTTTGTTTTACCCTGTCATGCTTTGGAAAGTTACTGTTTTGTAGACATCAAAATTCTTAATCTTTACATCGAAAGAGACATAATAAGTTTTTCAATCAGAACTTATATGAAATAGCAAATACCTTTTATTATGCTTAGAAACAAGAATCTGTAACAGCAATTCTAATACATTCTACAAGCACTCAAATAAAATTTGGCAGATTTTTTTTAAATATCTTGCGTCTGCATTTTAACTACTGACATACCTTAAGTAAACTTTCCCAATGAGACCTTTGGGTAGTAATCAGTAGGATTTTATTTAAAAGCCTTGGTCTCATATTATCAGTTTATATTTTTTAAAAATTAAAGCTTTCTTGATATTAACACAATTTCAATGTAATATTTGATGTCATATTAGGATTCTTATTCTGACTGACATTGAGGGAATTTTCATCTATATTTATTTCATGACGATGCATCAAATAGAAGTCATGGTCACTCTGAAGTTAGGTTCTTTCAAACACATATGTCCAAAAAATGTTTACATACTTTGAATAATTATTACGTAAAAAATAAATAACATAGACCAGAATCTCACAGTTCAAATTAATTTACACAAATGTAGAATTGCATCACTACCAAATGGTATACGACGTACATGCGTCACTACTTTCGACACATGTAAGCCCATTGAATTCCTCAATTATAACCTTCAAATGTTCATTTAGTGATTCCCCGCCAGTATTTACATGTTTCGAGAAATTTACCGACCGATGGGGGCTAACATCAAATAGTACTTTTTCAAAAGTTTAATGATATTTGGAATTGCTAATGAGATACAGATGCAACAATTAAGTCCTCTGTACGAAGTTTACGAACTGATGGTACTTCGCCGATAGTGGAATGCCTTTTCAAAAAGAAGATGTGGCGGATTTTCGGATGTCTCGTTTTCTGTTGAAACGCTTTTGACTACAAACAAACATTAAAGTTTTATTAGATTGTTTTGAAATATTATGGTGCCCATTAGGAAAATCTTTTTTCTCCTTTGCTATACGATATGGAGAGTAATTCGGACTTGACGGCACCTTTCACCACGGAGCCCAACAAGGGAAGACAGCCACTGACTCTGGGCACTTCTTGCTCACCTTGGTGCTAGCCGGAACCTATACTTTGAGAGTCACTCCAGGAACGTCTATCATCCTAACGGCAGAGCCACAAAAAGTGACCCCTTAGCTTGAACCCTAGCCTATACTCTGAGAGTCACTCCAGGAACGTCTATCATCCTTACGGCAGAGCCACAGAAAGTGACCCCTTAGCTTGAACCCTAGCAGATAAACCATTAAGCTCATCAGCCTGTTCTTACACCTGTGACCACAATGCCCATTACCTGTTTAAGGAGTCACCAAGTATGGTTAACACGTGGGGTCTTTAGCTGTCCATGAGAAGCAAGAAGCAAACAGAGCAGCAACAGCATGCCATAAAGAGCCCTTCATGTGCCGTCGTCGAAGAGAAAGCAAAAAGTAGAAGTCAAAGGGGGAAGGTAAAACAGAAAAGAAACTAGATCACTAGGGTGTCGCGGGATCATGGTGTCTATTACACCTAATGAAGATTCGCTCTTGATGAGAGCTGACTATAAGAGAAAAACTACATGGTGTATAATTGTTTCCAGTTAAATAGACCTGAATGTGACCTCAGTGCAGGGTTATTCAAAACAATTGCACAGATTACAAATAGTTATAACTCCCTTTTAAACAACGATGGGTTGGAAAAATTTGAACATAACACAGAAGGAAGGTTAAAGTTTTTTTGCGTATGTAATAATACCTATGCGACTTGACTCGGTCACACAAGCAACACCCAAGATAAAGTCCATTTCACTACTGAAGCATTCTCTATGCGTACCTTCGATTCGTTCACTGTTGCACGCAAATAAGGCGTTATGGTAGAAACTACGACATATACCAATGAAATGATGACAATTCAGATTATACGATTTTAGAAGATTTAGAAAGTCACTGGCAGAATGTAGCTACCGAACACGCATTAATGGCTACGAACATGCTTCACAGTGTCACGTGAAATGGAAAATCGCTTGGTATGTATCCGAGTGAGCAGGGGAAATCACATCAGGCAATTATTACGAACGCAAACAAAGCTCAAGCCTCCTTCTGTATTATGTTGAAATTAGTTCTTCTTGTCGTTGTTTGCAAGGAAGTTACAGCCATTTCTAATCAGCGCAATTGTTTAGAATAAACCTGTATTTAAAAATAACTGATATATTTGAATAAAATTTAGCTTTAAACATCCGAAATCGATATTTTGTATGTGGAAATCGTGTATTTAAAATTAAAGTGATTTTTTGTATAGTCTCTGGGCGCATACAGACAATAAGACGTAATAGGTTGCAGATTTTTTATGTGCTGTCAACTTGAGTTGTCATTGATTAGAGTATATAAGTATTAATTAATTCTCATGATCTAAAACCGATTATATATATTCAAGGTAGTTTGCACTGAGTAAAGAATTGCAAAATATAAAATGCATTACTGAATGAGTATTTGCTGCAGCAAGTTTATGCAGTTTGTTAAATGATGCAATATTCAGCAATTTTCATTGTTCAATGTGCAATTTTATTAAAAAGATCTTTTTAAACTTTCTACACATTTCAACCTCTTTTCTATTCAAAAAATCTTTAATGACTTTATTTTTGACTTGGAAAATTTTTCACAACCCAAAATATGCAGTTACATAAGAAAACAAGATAGACAAATGAAGCATTATTTAATAATAAATAAAAAAAATCAATTAAATAGTTTATTTAAAATATATTTATGACATTTCTTCATACAAAGGAGATTTTTAATTATTTCAGATTATTAACTACTTAACAGTTTTGCCCGAATACCGTTCGGGCACAGCGAAAGGGGACTTCCCTGATTTGCCCGAATGCCGCTCGGTCAGATCTCATTTTTATAAGCCAATCCACTGATTTTTCCAGCCTTTTCGCTTTCATTACTTTGCAGTGATTCTAATAAATGGCTCTATAATTAACGTTGGATAGCAAAACAAGTGTAAACAAGCTTTTAGGACAGATTAGTTAATTAAACCAGTTTTTAGATCCATTTTACTTTCTCGTATACGAAATATACAAAGAGAGAGTATTGTAATCGTCAAAAAAATTCGAACTCGAGATTTTGACGAATCTCCACGTTTTAGACCTCCCCGAGTCCGAAAAACACAATTTTGGAATTATGTCTGTCTGTGTGTCTGTGAACACGATAACTCGAAAACTATTAGAGCTACGGGGATGAAATTTAGTATGTGATCTTGACACATCATTTGTAGGTTTCTGTCAAATTTTGGACAAAATCCATTTACGGGAAATCTGTCTGTCTGTCCACTTTCATATGAACACTATAACTCAAAAACCTGAATAGCTAGATGGATAAAATTTGGTATACAGTTTTACCAACATGAGTGTAGGTCCGTATAAAATGTTGGGTCAAATCCGTCAAAGGGATGACTGTCTGTCGGTCTGTATAATAGCATACTTGTAAAAATTCTACCTCATAAGCCCTTTGGCTTAGACAAATAAAACTTGGTATCACGGATGCTAACATTAATTATAGATCTGTGTCCAATTTTCATCTCAATAGGTTAAAAAAGAGGTGTTCAAATTGCATATTCAATTTTTTGTACTTTTTAAACGAATCCGTATCTCCACGCGCATGCATACTGGAAGCAATCTCTGTGCATGATATTCAGTGGCTTCATGACGAAAGGCTTATGCTTAATGATTCCTGCTTGGAGCCTTTTTCTTCCCTCCCTTTTGGCTCCTTTTCCTCCCTTTTGGAGAATTCTGAACCTGCTTGGATTATTTTATTTCCGTTTGTTTTGTCGTTTTTACGTGTGCTGGAGAAACTTGTTTCCCTTGCAATTGAAAATTATCAAAAATTAATAAAATCAATACTTTTAACTGTTTTGACTGCTGATTTGAATTTATAAAATCAATTTGAATACAAAATTGCTTATAAAAAATGTACTGATTTTTGCACACAATATGGCAGAAAAAAGAAACAGTTAAGTGGTTAATATAAGAGCGTCAGACACAGGGTCTGCTAGAAAAGCTAACTTGAAATTAAAAAGCTGCAGAATTACACTCTGTCACCCCATCTGGGATCATACCCATAAATTAGGAAGTCTTGGTATAAAGCAATAAACTTAATTGAACCAAGTCACTCAATGAAGAAGCAGATACCAAATTAAGGATGTCGGATTCAACACTGAAAACTGTTCTTGAGTACATGTTGTTTGCTGGAAAATCAAACCCACTGCAATCTCTTATACTTCAGACTACTTATTATGTGATAATGAATTTTGGAAAAATACAGAATTCTAACCTTTTCTGTGTGTTTAACGAAAGATATCAGTATCTTAAGATGTCCTCGAGGAGATTGGTTCCTTATTGCATAAACTACGTCCTTTGATACTTTCAAGTGTTTCTGACCAATGCAAAATATAACAACTCTAATAATCCGAAATTTGATTACACGCACACTACTTCTGATTAGCAAATTTTTTATACATAACGCTATTATACGTTGATAAAGAAAAAGCCTGATGACGGATGGTATTTTGGTACATATGGATAGTGAATTATTTACCTGAGCAGAAGACTTTAAATGCTCCCATATATTCAATTAATAAAAGTAATTATTTAGCAAACATGATTTTTTATTAACAATTAGTCAGACACTTCTTTTTTTAACTCAATTTTCGCAAAATACATTGCGTAATAGCTTTTCATGACTTAAGAAAAGCTATTTTAACCAAAAGGAAACAATGCCATTTCTCAAAGAATGTTTCGTACGAAAGCATCCTGAGAACTGAATTTCGGTAAATTAAGCAAAGAGAAAAGATATATGAAATTTTTGGATTAAATTTTTGATTGGTTTCTTACATTAAAATTCTTTATATTTTAATAAAAATAATATTTCAAAATGCCAGTACGAAATTACGACGTTTCGTATTTTATTTAGTTAAATTCCAAAAAACAAACAAACATAAAAATGCTTATTTTTTATCCAGAGATGCAAAAGACATCAATTCAAAATAACAGGCAGATAATAATCATATACTGCCTAAATCTTTGCATAATATATTCCGTTTGCAGAAGAGCTATGATTGTTGAAATTTTAAACATCATACTTCATAATTAATTTTTTACCTTATTGACAATATTGCTACACAAATAACAAAATAACCCCACTTCTTTTTTATTACATATACAAACAATAGAGCTTCCGACTTGTTGCTCATGTCTTAAACCTGCAACTTTCACAGGAATTTATTTTCCGGCAATGGATTCTTTACATTTAAAAATTCTTTTTTCCAAAACTCGTTTGGCACCATGCTCGCTAGAAAAGGGGAGAAACTATTTTGCTTACCCGGCTCCTGGTGTCCGTCATTGTTTCGAATGGAATGAAGTAAGGTTAACACCTGCCCTTGCTTTTATTCCATTCGTTGCTAAGGGTGATGGCACGCGAATTTAGCGATGCGAGAGCGAACGTTTTTCTTCATTATTACTTCATTATTATTTTTACGACAAGGTCTTCACAGGGCATTTCTAAAAATTAATGTAATATGAATGGATTATTTTATTAATAAAGAAGAAATTTTTTTCGTATGGTGGACTTTATTACTGTCTTGAAAATAATCTCATTATTTGGCTTTGCCAATGCTAGCATTTCCTTTATTTTTTATGCTACATTAGGGATATAGGGTTTGAACTGTAATTTTCTAACCGTGACGACCTTCCAGATGACAAGGACGATCACTGAGCTACTACCCATCTCCGAATATACCCAATTCTCGATAAGGTGTTTGAACCCCTCAGATAGATGTATTTAACCTTTTATTTATGGGTTAGGTGAAACTGGAAAATATTATTTTAGGATTTGGTGAAGACATAGAGAGAAGTGCTTTCCCCTACAAGTAATTAGAATATAAAAATCCGTGGTCTTCTTTTAACTAACCAGGTGTTACCGTATTCTTACTTTCTGCCATTAGTACAAAATTTTATAATCAAGAATTTGTGATGATATAGTACGTAAAGTAATGAAACTTTCACAGAGTAATTATAGATCCTCTGATTAGCTAAACGAGGGAGGTGGAATTTGATGATATAAATGGTATAGCAGTTGTACCAGACCTATTACAGAGGGAAAACTATGGATAAAGTTACAGTATCAATTGTAAGGAAAGTGGCTTGAAATGTACACGTGTGAGTATCGCTTTACATCGGATTTTGTCATCTGTCGTTCCCCAATTCTTCATAAACGGGAAACCAGGGAGTATTCCCTCATTTAGAGAATATTAATTTCTAATGAATAATTGCGTGAAAGAATTGTAATAATGGATGACAGAATAATAATTATGATGAAGAGCGGTCTTGGCGCCATTTATACTAGATAAACCACCTCAATGACGACGGACCGGAAAAAAATTATATTATAACTTGATGTCACTTACCTTCGCTATGCTACACTGGGTTTTGATCTATGCTCTTGACTTTAGTACAGCGGATGCGATGAATAATGATTTGGCCAAATAGGTGAATACCGAATATCTGGTCAAATTTCAGGCCGTATACCTACCTTTAAAAAACATTTCACTTTTGATTATAAATAAAATATTACTCCAATTTTAAAATGAAAAAATAAATACTATTAAAAATTGCTTTTTATTATTTGCATAAAAATATTAAAGTCTTGGTATGCATGTTTCCAATATTTCATAATACCTAATTTTGATAACAATTTCATTCCGCAGTACTTTTAATAAATATGTTTTAAAAGCACTTAAAAAAATTAACTTGAATTTATTCGGCCGAATATCTTTAGTATTCGGCTGCCGAATATTCGGTAAAAAGGACTGAATACTGACCGAATATGGTACTTCCTTACTTAGAAGTGCAGGTGGCCTATTTTCAATTTTATGGCCAACAGCACATCCGCACAGAAAATTCCATCTAGAAACGGATTCTGAAATTCTGGGTGAAACTCTCACTGTGCAGCTAAAATTAATTTAATAATAGTTAAAAGTTTTTAAAAATTTTTAATTGTTCAAAAGTAGAAGATTTATTAAAAAAATTATTTACTTTTATTCTTTAATATATATTTTATTAAAAATATTACGAAATCTTGAAAACAATATTTTCTGAAATCCATTAAATATTGGCGAACTAGTACAGAATAAATATTTGATTTAATTAATCGATTAACTAATAAATAAGTTCTGAAAATATGAAAATAGAGTAATGTCATCGAGAATACGTAAGTGTACAAAATATCAGAGTTCCAGCGCATTAGTAAATAAGTGTTAAATTGATAAAAAAAATCCCATCTTTACAAACCTGAAACAAATCAGGTTAAATAAAAGAGCATGAGTACGACTGATCAAAATAGTTCCGATAAATTCCGGGGGCTTCATTTTCATAATATTCTGCATAAATAACCAGATTATCAAGAACATGAAAGTCATAATTCCAAACTACATTTTATTTAAATTTTGATCAAATTTCTCCATAGAAAAAAAAGTTAACTAAAAAATATCTATACTTATAAAAGGCAATGTTTGTGTGTGTGTGTGTGTGTGCGTGCGTGCGTGCGTGCGCGTTATGTCCAGACGAATCTATCGCACTTACAGCACGAAATTTGGGTGTCAGACGTAATGGTGACCTAAATGTACCTCGAAGCCGGAATTTTAAAATTTAATCTAGAAAATTTTTTATTTAATGTTTGTGTTGTTTTGGGTCATTTTCGGCACGCGTACGGCTGGTAGTATCTTTCTAATGATAGTTGAAAACAATCGATGCAATCTATTCGACAGAACAAACAATTTCCTTTCTAATGAAATTTGTTTTGAGCTTCAATGAATTACTAAATTTTGAGAAATTTTAAAATAGTGAGTTTTACTGAGAAAATTTGTATCGAATTTAAATTTACTGCATCAAACTGGGTCCTAATAATTTTATCTCTATTTTTTTTTGAGGAATGTACCCCTTTTTTTTAAAAAACAAGAAACCGTTAAAATATCTGTTATGGTTGAATATTAATAAATTTTTTCCTGAAGTGTTAAAATGTTTTCGCTGCAATTTTACCTCGATCCTTCAACCAAGGTCACCGTGGTGTTCCATTCCCCAGCATGAATGAAACCACAGAGAGCAAAATGACGTCAGCACTGCTTTCATTCAACCCGTCGACAGAAGTAATTAGTGTTTTGCTGTGTGGCTTTAAAGTTTAAACTCAAACTGACAATTTCATCTTTTTTTTTTTCCTTCTGATTCATTTCGATGCATTTAATTACTACAAAAAAATTATGTTTGCCGCATTGTTCCATTTAAAATCGTTTAAAATTTCTTACTTCAGTTTACATTCTTTAACGTTCTGGTTTAGCAATCAATCTTTTAAATTCTAATTCTTTTTCCTCGAAAATATCATCGGCTTATTTGTACTGTAGTAATTTGAATTGAAATATTATTTCGCTGAACGGCTTCTTAATTCAAAGTATCTAATGTCACCACTAATTATTTTAAACAGGATTCAAAGATTTTAAGGTCAGCCTGACTGAATTATAACCCATTTTAGCGAGCGAACTAGCTGGTTATATCATTTGAATTCTACTTTGTATCGTTTGCAGCAAACTTTATAATTTCATTGTCGCGAAGAAAAATAAGCGGTCAAAATCGATAATATACAATTTTTTGTATTGATTTTGTTTTCAAAAATTTATTTTATGTCATTATGTGCGTTAAAAATTTTTTTGTCGAAATTCAAGATTCCACAAGCAACGCCGTTCTAACGTAATTTACTAATTTTTGAGAAGTTTTTTTGAAAATACTTTGTAATTTTCAGAACTAGATTTCTGAAAAAAATCCGACGTTCTAATAATGCTAGTAATTTAAATTTTTTTCAGCTTATGACTGGAAATATTTCTTAATGGATTTAAAAAACTAGAACGGTTAAAATATCTTTTCCGTTTTTTTCAAATCATCTTTTTCCCTGGTCAGCTCAAAGAGATTCTCTAGCGAGAATTCCCTCCCGCAGAAATTCCTCCGGAGCTTTCCCAACATGCATTATTGCAATTTACTACTGACAGAACGTAGATACGTCATAACCTTCAACTGAATGACTTTGATTATTATTTTCTCGGTGTGTTTTAATGTGTTTATTTGTCTGCATATTTTGTATTTTCGTTGTATAATAATTATTTTCATTGCTGTAATTTTTTTTAATAATGTTATGGATTAACGTACTGTACTGTTTTCCTACAATTAAAATGTCATTATCGCGAGAAAAAATAAGCGGGAAATCAATATGTATCTTTTGTTTTGATTTTGTTTTCAAAACTTTTTAATGTCAATGTGGGCTGGGTTTTGTTGTTGTTGAAGCCCTGATTCCACGGGCAACGCCGTGAGCTTACTGCTAGCAGAATATAAAAACTCTTCTGGTAAACAGCAAACTAGAATACTCATTATCATTTCTTTTTCTGTAAAAAGTAAAATTTATTAAAGCTTACACTGTTTTAAATGTTAAGCATTTTTTTAGATATCTGAGATTTATCTCCCCGTACAGTACAATACTAACAGAAAATCAGAATTATGGTATCTTAAAAAGCTTTTCAACAGAGTAGAAACACCGTCAACGAAAGTGTTTTGACAACGATTTTTTCGGTTAAGCCATGAACATTTAATTCTATTTTGTAACTATTTACAGAATGTAATTCTGAATTGTTTTGAGTGTAAAACGAATTCAAAACTCTTTGAAGGCTACACTTAGGTTCTTACTAATGTTAATCCTCCGTCGGGCGCACTGACAAGCACAGGTAAACAAAATAGTAATTAATATTGTTAATACCCATTAATTTTAATTTTAACATTGTAAAATTAATCACTAATTTTCTTGGGGGGCTTAAAAGAAAAAAGTGAGGATATTCTGTGGGGAAAAGTCTCGCCTTCGCAGTTATTTCCGTGCAGTACACGGTACGTGTTTTTTGGATGCGAGATTGATTTCAGAGGCATTTCGGATAACCCGGGGTTTCAGTTAAGCCGAATTCAGCTAACCGGGGTTTTACTGTACTTATAATCAGGATATCTTGATCATCTATTTTAAAAGGTAATATTGAAAACTTGGTTTCAATTAGCTATGATATGCTGATTTTGTCCTGCTATCTTCGTGGAATCACACTGTGCGAAGCATTAAATATGAAATGAGGTAATTTATTTTTCATAACGTTCAAAATATCTACAGAAGCAAAGTTCACGTTCCTTCACTTTGAATGCTGCGGCGTTTCTAGGTAACAATTGTTCAGAGGCAACGGAATTTTTTCATGAAAACACAAACAGACTAGCTTCTTTACCAAAAACATAAATAAATAAATGCACGCTGTTTTATTTATGTATCGTCTCTATGAACAAAGATTTTCGCCTGAAACAATTTGAAACCTTTTCTGAAATACTAAAATTCACTTTCATAAATGCAATCAATCGTAATCGAGATATGCCAAATACAGAATGGAGGCAAATTATGCATCTTGCAGGAGTGAAGACGACAAGGCCTCAATACGGTGCGTCTAAAGACAAAGTACAGCTAAACGATATAAACAGCTGTTGTCGTGCACCAATCGTGAATTGACTCCAGCAGTCAACGTGGATGCGGAGAAATTTCAATTAATTGACTAAAAAAAATGTCTTAAGGTCTTAACTTTTAGTATTTGTTTTAACTTAGTCATATTACATTTCGTTTGAAGCAACAAGACGGCTATTGTGGGATGGACCGCTTAGTTTTGAAACCGTGGCTGACGATGAGGACTAAGTTTGCTTCATATCTCCTCCAAATTTTCACGCAAAACCAGCAGAAGGACGTTTAATTTAAAAAGTCGATTTAACGTCCACTTGTATGCTAACACTACCATGGTGGAATCGGGTTTCGAACCTGGAACCTTCATAGTACCGAAGAGACTTTAGCGCATGAGCCCAGTTTGATTATCTTATTAATAGGTAGGCAAGTCAGTGTGATAGCTTACTGATCATAATTTTTTCTGATGGAGACATTTGACGCACATTAATATCTATCAGTTTTCAATGCTTCCTCTTTCTAGGATTTTATTGAGTTTAGCCATTTTTCGATGAATTTTTTCTTATTTTAAATGGCTAGTATTAAAATACTTTTGTTTTAGTTTATTTGTGTAGAAGGTAGAAAAAAAATTTTAATGAAAAGTGACGATTATTTTTTTTTATCTGGGGTGCGTGGATAGCAACACGAATTTCGAACGAGATAAGATCGCTATTTTATGATTAATTGAAATATAAATCTTACTTGAATTGCATGTTGAAGTTAAAATTCATAATAATGATTTTAACGCAGGGCGTAAGCGAGTTATAAAAAAAATACTAGCTATGCTTCGATAAGAAATTTTAAACATTTTACATATTTTAGGTGTGATAATTAATTTTCGTTGTAAAGAATGATTCTTCTTATCTTTCTTTCACTTCGAGGGGGAATTTTGAGTACACGGGTTGAGTTGCTGCTGGATAAGCATGACCCTGTCGCTTCTGGGGGGTATAGTAACGGTGGGGGGTTGTTATCCTCCCTACCAATGATAGTGCATGCCTTCCTGGGAGGGGTCGGCCGTGGCCCGGCTGTTAGACTCTGGCTTCAGCACCTCGAGAGCTATCGTAACAGCCACTGTCAGACACTCCCTTGAGGTTACTTCACTTGCAAATGACTGCCGGTTAAATTGTTTGTAATTTTTTCATGTCCTAGCTCCTCCCTTTACTGTTATTCTCTGTTCTAACGATGAACACAATCTTATAACATTAAAATAAGAGATTGCGTTTTGTACCTTAATATAATTGCCCAGATCTCTCGGTAACGCCTGATCACTCAACAATAAAATTCGCGCCATAAGCACTGCGAGACGTTAACAAGCAATATTTCAGTCATATAGAGCAATTCTAAATTTCAGTAATTTAAAATTCTAAAAGTAATTGTCGCCCACTTCAAATTTAATAGCTCTAAAATAGTGAAATAAAAATTTGATATCGATTGATATGTAACCGACTTGCTGTCAATAGGTCCCGAGAATGGAGAGCATCTATATTTCCAAATCAATTTCCGTTTTTTAATATAAAGTAATAAATCACATCAGTGGTGGCATCATGCGGATATAGTTTGGACGCCACGATGCATCCTTAATATTTATTGCAATCGTGGAAGGTACAATTTGATAATATTTTTTGGCAACGTTAAAATTTACACAAAGACACCTGAAGTAGAAGGAAAAATTACAACAACGAAAATACTTCATTAATTTGAATGTTATATCAACAGGTTTTATGAATAAGAAATATGTAAATAATATGTAAATTTGCATAAAACATGTTTATTTTATTTGTTTTCAATCAATGTTAAAATCTCTCTCCCCCTCTCCCCCCTCTCTCTCTGTGTGTGTGTATGTATATATATATTTAAACACGTCAAATTTGATGGGAAATCTCTCGAATGAAGAAGAATTTGCGCCCGTCATACCATGACGGGGTGATTTTCTAGTATTTTAATAAGCCTCTGCTGGAGGATTTGTGAATCATTATGACGGTGAAGGAAAAGCTGATGCTGTTACTGTTTCTTTTCCCTTCAATCTCTACTTCCAGGGGAGCTACGAGCAAGTGGATGAGAAGTCCTCGGATAATTAGCGGTTTTAGCTTCCCTAGTAAGGTAATGGTGTGGGTCGAGCACCGCACTGCGAGACGGACGGAACTCATTCGGGAGGGGATTGGGCCATGACCGGTGATAGCTATTAAGAATCCGACCTCAGTATCCTGCAGGTACCCTGTTCTTCAATTGATCCTGAATGCCAAGACAGGCAAAGAAATTGGCTTCAGTTCTCTTTAATCTTCAATTTAAATAAACAACTTATTTGGTATAAATTATAAAATATATTTATGTAAAAACTAGCTAATCCTGCTCATAGAGCATCTGCACTTCGTTATATGCACACCAAGCTTTTCGCCAAATTGGCGTATTCTGGTTCCTGGACAAGCTTCCAGGCTAGCCAAATTGCAGTACTCGTCAAGAAAGAAGTTGAGCCAAGCGTGGCGATTCATGTCAAGAAAATTCACCGACAAAAAAAAGTTGCTAAATGGTGAGTATAACAGAAAAGCACACAATATAATGCTGGACAATACTAAGCTCATGATGTTCACCTCAATTTCTGAATTTAAATACGATTTCTTCCCTTCGCCGACTTAAACTGTTTTCGAAGTTGATCTGAACGTTCTGTGGATAGCCGAAGCCCATGTGCTTCATTTCTAACAGATTTCTTTAGAATACTCATCCAGGTGCTTATGGTTTTATCACATCCATGCATTAAACCATGATCAGCGGTTAAATGATGGTTCTGCTATAATAATGCGAAAGGTGACTGAAATGTACTACAAATGTATACTTTTATTGGGTTGCTATATTGGCATGGTATCCCCAATCGTTGTTGACGATTTTAAAATTACCTCAGTCTTTCGAGCCAAACGAGTTTCTCGCCAACTCAGTTAGGGGATATACATCCAGCCGATCATTTCCTACCAGCATTCGCTTGTTCGTGTAAATTCCTTTTGCATTCGATCAGATTTAAATCCATGGATGGTGAATAAGGCTGCTATTATACTGTAAGAAATGAGCTCTACGTCTAAAACTCATTTAAATTGTTCTACATCAAATCAAATATAGTAGCAGGCCATACTTTATGAAGTTACGTCTAATATGCATACCGAATTACCTATATATTCGCGTCTAATTAGACTTCTGCTGGGACGCCTTTTCTTGACACTATTTCTTTAGATCTCCTTCCTCTGACTGAATCGAGGCTCTGGTGACTCCATGAGCCCTTCCGAGCATTTCTAATTATATTTGCAGCTCCATTTAAAATCTAAGCGACGGCTGAAAAACGTTCAACTAAACAGACTGAAAGTTTCAGGCTGGCGGTTTGTTTACATTTAAACTGTTGTCATTCTCGACAGCAAGTCACCTGATTCTCTGTGCCACGCATGTTAACGTTTTATATATAAAGATTATTCACTTCTGTCTCTATTATACATGAAGCTGAAAATATAACATCAGAGAAATACAGTGGGAAATGTGTTTCCTTTGCTAAACCTTTCGCATTCCATTGTGATAAAAGTTTTCTTCTAAAACATCTCTATAGAGGACAAAACAAGTACTGTGTTTTGTCAATAACAACATTGCAACAAAAAAAATATATTCTATTTTCCTCTTCTGTCCTTATAATCTTAGATAAAATGAAGAAAAAGCTAAATGTTCTTTTAGTGAGTATGAAATGTTTTCACACCCTGGCATAAACCTTTTCCAGATTGATTGCTGAAGAAAACTTCTCCGCAGGTGGATAGTGAAGCGTATATGAAACAACGTGACTGAATAAAAGTGATTAAAAAACTTGGTAATAGCCTGTTACCATCGTTACAAAAGACAAAAACATTCAATGCCAAAACATTTTCCTGGTTCTTACTGAAAAGCTCTACTCATGGAGAATATTCATTCTGTCTATATTATAGATGCTTAACCTGAAAAAAGATTTTTTCTTTGTATATTTTGCAAGTATGTTATGAATGTATCCATTTTAAAACGTAGTATATTAACTATTACGTCAAGGTGTTCATTTTAGTAATATTCTAGAACGTTGTCTTCAAGCAAACAAAGAATTTTTTACACACTAGATGTCTTTTGCCCGATACATTCTTACAAATTCCCCAGTTTCATTTCTTACGATAGAAAATAAACCTTCTTTTAAGATTTAATGGAAATTTAACGTATATCAAGTAAATAAAAAATACCATATTTATTACTTATCATATATATATACCTCAGGTATAAAGCATGTATTTCACAACATTCCGCTTCCGAATTAAATGCACAATATGATCAAAATTATCCGATCATTTTCGGAATTACGTATTTTTTCGAATTTCTTTTACACAGCGAGGGAGGAGTAACTGAACTTCATCCATATAATGAATAGATTGAACTCTATTTGAAAAGTAAGATTCAGTTACATAAGTGAATCGACTGAATTAATGAAGATGAAAAGGGATTTCGCCTTACCCCTTTTTACAGAAAGCTGGTAAAAATTTGCAAATTTCATCAATGGTTATGGTTAATGTGAGATAATTACACGTATTTCTTAGTATTCAAATATTATTCTGAATACAAAATAGTTTTCAGCAAAATTCCAAATTTTTGCTTATAAAATTCTGAGCTTTCAACCAAATTCTACGAAACTTACAGAATGCTTGGCAATATATTAAGGAAGCATTGTGTTAAAATTTCAAATAAATACTTTGAATATTAGAGAAAATATGAGTATTTGTAGTAACTGAGTATGGATTTCCAGCGCAATTTTTCTTTGATAACTTTTAAAGCCAGATATATAGCGCAACTTATGTACCCAGCTGAATACCATCCAATGTTACGCTTATATTTGGTTTTGAAGTTATGAAAGAAAATTACATTGCCCGTACAAGCAGTAAAAAAAACTATTTACTGCGAATACCATATTTAATTTTAAATTGTTCAGCATTCCAATGAAATTTTAATATAATACTCTGTGGTATATTGTCAAGCAAATTTTGTAAGTTCGTATAATTTGATTGAAACTTCTACATGCTAAGCAAAAACAGTGGAAAATTCTGATTTTTTTAAGAAAACCTTTACATCTTCCAGAATATACGTGATTTTGTTATGAAAATGTAATGTAAGAAATGCTCATATTAAGCATAACCATTGATGGAATTTTAAACCATTTATCAGCTTTCAGAAAGGGGGCGAGTCGAAATTCCTTCTCATCTTCATCAATTCCCTGGTCGGTCCCTCGAATGCCTTGTAAACCGAATCTTTCACCGTGTGAGTCTGCTTCATTCAACACATGGTCGAAGTTCATAGAATTCTCCAGCCATTCCGGAATTTAAAAAAAAAAATGTAACCTGAAAGTGTCGGATACTTTGATCAAGTATAGTGTATTTTACTTAAACATCATAGGGCCTTTCGAAAAAAAATATATTTTGATTTAATTTTCAATATATATTCATTATTTCTGAGTAGTTTTACGTAAGAAATTATTCTCCTTCAAATTAATTTTTTTAGAATTCACGGCAAGATAACTTGTTAATTTTTTGAAGACTTATTTTATAAAAAAACCATATATTTCCATTTGCGTAATCATACATACAGACTAAAGGAATCACCCTAATACTTGTTTTAAGACTACTATGTTGAAGGAAAATGTGCATTCTTGAATTTTAACAATTCTTTATCATTAAAAAATTTAAGTAAAATTTTAAAGTAAAAATTGCAAGAAAATTCTAAAATTGTTTTTCTTCAGAATTATAACGTTTAAAGTAAATATCTATAGCCCTACATCCATTATTCTATAACATAAAAGAATATTAATAATGCCTTAAAATATGAAAATTATCAATACTAGGTAACAAACGCCGAAATCTTATTTGGGATGTATTCTTCAAAACAATTAAAAAAATTAACAGCTACACTTTTCCTAAAATTAGTTATTGTACTAAAAGTAGTTCCAATGTATTGTTCTTCGTTCAATTTTGCTTAAAACTGCATCGCAGCCATAAAAGGATTGGTTTTAAGAAAAGTAAGCAACCATGAGACAATTATTTAAGGTATCTGCACGTTTTACAGACGCTTCGTTAGTTCACGAATGTTTTGCTAAATTAAGCATCAATGTGATATAAATATTTTAAGGAATAGTTTCAAGATTCTGTTTGATAACATTTAGAAATTCACCTTTCTTTCAATGAAGGTGAAATAGAATTTTATTCAGAGGCGTTGAGGTTTTTTCCTTAACATTTTACAGTGATCACATTCCAGATACATTCCTGGCAGAACTTAGAAAACGTGTTCATCTTTGTTCGTGCAATCATAATCATCATCGAAATTTCCCAAGTCTTCGAGATTTGAGAGATTCTTTGTATATAGTCAAAGCAATGGCGTGGTGGATGCCTAATTGAAATGATGATTTTGCAGAAATGTAAATTGAAAAAGCACTTATATTTTCCATGTCCCCAGAAAGGAAAAAAGAAGGCATGCCAACTGGTGGATGGTAAACTGAATGGTTATTAATGAGTGTGATGAATAATATAATAGTTCCCAGGTGGCAGGCCAAGAAACGATATTCGTCTGTTGTTGTCGATATTCGTTTTAACATGGTAACTCAACGAAATCAAATAGATGATATAATTTGGTATGTAATGTTTACACTGAAACTGTAGACCGATATAAAAGTCTCAAATTCGTCAATTAGAAGAACTTTTCCAAACATATGCACAGTTTTAATTATACTACGAACTTGCACAAAAAAGTAATATTCATGAAAAGGTTTTAAACCTTCGTGCTGCCAGTCACTCCCTAAAGAAAATGTCATTTTTTTATCTGTATATTGTTAATTATAACTACAGTGTTTTGAAAATAAAACACGTTTGATACTTCTAAAGAACAGAGAAGCAAAATACACTATGAACTAACAGAGAAATTTATATGATATTTTCTTTATACAAAAAATTGTGAAAATCAGAGAAAAGATATTAGACTACATCACTTTGATTTTCATTGAGAATTGTTTTTCTTAATTTTATGATGTAAAATTTTCCCCTGAAAATAATTTCCAAAGTTATTCAGAAATCATTAAAAATACAGAAAAAAAAGTATACAAGTTATCTGGGTCACCCATCCGAGTCAAACATCACCTTTTCAGGGCAGTTTCCATTTCACTAATTCTGTTTTAAATTGATTCCGATGATTCAATGATTTCTTCCATTTAAAATAAAGTCATTTTCTCCAGGAAATCTTCACTCTCATTTTCCTTGAAGTCATAACAAAATCTAATAACGCTAAAAAAATTCTGTTGATTATTTGATAACTCATAAATATTGTTTATACGAAATTCGTATTACAAAAAATGAGAACGCCTTCCGAGTTTATATTAGTTGTATTAATGCCCCATTTTGAAGAAACACGTACATTTGGGGACGAACTTCTTAATCTTGAACCGCGGTTAGATGGTGTTTATAGGCTGGAATATAATCTGCAAACTGCGTAAATACAACTAATGCAAAGTGGTTCAAAAAACCCTTACAGGTTTACTGTTGACTTGCAAATAGCCAAATGAGGCACATAGATACAATTTTTTGCTTAGTAAGTTCTCACTAAAAAGGTCAAAATTTTATTTTATTAAAATTATCTTGAATTTTACCGTTTTCCTCGAAAACCTGAGTATATATTTACACCACTTTAAAATTTTAAAAATTACTTTTCGGAAATACCAGCATTATTTCCCATGCAATTTTCTTCCAATTTCTAGCAACTTTTCAAAATTAACTAACTAAACAAAATACCTTAGCTCCAATGCTTTCTCCCTTTATACAAGAGCGTGCAATAAAATAACATTTTTTAATATTCAGTGGGTATATTTTACCGACCTCGTTTGTTAAACAAAAATATATATTGGCTTAGCTGATATGCCCTGGCGCTGCTAGGGATAAAAAAATATTTTCAGTCCAAGTACTTATGCACACTTTCAATTTACTACAAGTTTTTTTCTTGCAGTCTTGTTCATCAACTGAACTTCTTTGGACCAGCAGGAAACAATCTCTTCTTTTTCTGTCCTAGTTTGAACTAATTGGCAAGAATCTCAGTCCTCCGTACTGATTTTCCCCTCCTCCCCATCATTGCTACGTCAACAGCAAAACTTTCATATCTTGTATTTTGCCATTATCCGGGCTATACCCTCTTCTCTCAATTTTAGTGTTTATCACTGACCGAAAAACCGCATAGTGTTCTTTTTTTTCTCCTTAGGCCCTCTCCGGTAGGAAGTGGTATCACCAGTCTTGAAGGATTTTACACTCATTATTATCATTAAAAAAATTTGTAAAATTAAATGGAAGCATAAAGTGGAAAGAGTAATTCACATCATTGTGTTGTGGTGCAAAATATTGAAAGAGGTGCATATGCTATGAAATAAAAAAGTTAAGTAAAAATTTGCCTTTCTCTACAATAAAGAAAACAATATTTATTATAACTTTCAAAGTAAAAAATACTGGAATGAAGGATTTGATAAAACGATCAATGGTTTGAATTTAGTTATAATAATGAAAAGCATTGTTAAGCAAATTGTGTATGAAATGAATTTGAAATGTTTATTAACTGGAGAAAGAACGCATAACATTTAATTTGAAATCAAAAAAGACGATTTTGCTCTTTTAAGATGGTATAAATAATCACGTGAAATATATTTTTCTGAAATTATTATGAAAACTGAGATAAAATGAAATTGGCTTAATTTTCGTTTATTCAATTAAATATCTTGTAAAGCAATTATTTTGAAAAGTTTGAAATATAGAATTAATCTAAAAACGGACCCTGTGAATGGCATGTGCAAATTTGCGTCAAGATCACCCACCGTTTTGGGAGAGTTCTGAGACAGACCGTTAGAACATCTTTTCCCCCCACTTTTTCCTCGTCCTACGATAGAACTGACCAAGTAGCCCTGAAGGCTTAGCAATACACTCATTAGGGATTGCTAAAAATTGTGAAAATTAAACAAAACATCTAGAGATTAATTAATAACGTCATTGATAACTGCATTAAAAAAGCTGTGAATGCTACACAACAGGAAACCGGAAGTGTAAACCTTTTGTTGTTTGCGGTCAAAGGAAGCAATATTTTCATATTAACTTCTAACACTGGCAAAAGCTCCGCACGCGAAACAACAGTAATTAGACTTCAATTTATTTCTATAAGAATAAAGTATTGTTAGAAATTGCGTTAAATATATATTTTTAAACCTGAATAACAATCGGAAAAACACTTTATCGCAATGGAATTAATATCATTGGAAACGTTATTTCTGTTCTTAAAATGGTATAAAAATAATTTTTGTCAATAAATATTTCAAGTTATTGGCATAAAACGGCTAGGTATTAGGCTTAACTGCGGCTAATTTTGCTTATCTTAAATATCTTAACATCTATCTTTGTTAAATATCTAAGAAATAATTAACCCCTGAAAGTTCAAAAATAACAGTGAGTTGTTGACCTAGAAATGTATGCTCTAGAAATGTCGTGAAAATTTCACGTCGCTACGGTACACCGTTTAGGAGTGAGTTTAGACTGACAGACAGTCCGACAGGACTGATACATGTATTTTCTACTTTGTATTACAGATTTTGAGCTTATTCTCAATTAACGCTTTAAATACTTCTAAACCATTGATGCTTTTAGGTTACATTCTCTTCTGTAAATTTATGATGTAAATATCGTTGCTCACAGAATGCAACGACTGATGCAATGAAGCCAGATGGAGACAAGACTGACGAATTAAGCCTAAAATATTATGCTATGATTTTCGGACAGGATTCAAATCCCCTTTAATTTTTTTTTCAATAAATTTAAACGATCTATAGTACAGAAGCTCTCATTGCGAATCATTATAAAACTGGCTGAATTCACTTCACAAATTGGTCTTTCTCGATTTGCCTTCAAAGATATGCGCTGATTATTTGGTTGATTTATGGGGAAAAATAGGTTAGAGAGGAGTCTAAATAAAAACATTTTATTTACAAATTTTCTAGAGACTGTATGCACAATTGATAAAAAATCATTAATGACAAATATTGATACAGATGGTGGTAAACAAATTAACAAAAATAAAAGTCATTTTTCCTCTTTTGACAAATAAGAATACATTTTCAAATTTTGATAAGAGTAACAATATAAAGTACATCAAGGTAAGCACTAAAATTAGCCCTCCAAAATGCACATAGAATTTTAGGGAGTATATTTGAAGACGCATTGCATTCAATAAATTTCTTTAAAAAAGAATTTTTCTTTAAGAATGAATATATAAAATTAAGCAATAATATTTTCAAATACATTTAATAAACTTTAGAAGAGCACAAGCCATTGAACATAATTAAGAAAAGAAAACTTTATGAAAAATACATTTTAAGCATTCATTGCATCCATTTTATATTTTTCTGTGAATTGATTAATAATATCATTTTATAAAACTATCGACCTGTAATTAAGTATTGACAATACTATTTATTACTACAGTGAACCCCTGCCTTTTCTCCAAACACGTTGATCACCTTGTGATCAGGCATGGTGATCAAATGTGGTTTCGGGGAAACCGACTAGCTGTCAGCTAATCAGTTACCTTTGGCTGAGCACAAAAGAACAGATCCACGAAACTAATTTAAATTCCCTGTAGTTTCTTTAAAAACTTAAATATTTACAGAAAATTAAATAACGTCTAATGCGAAGTGTATTTTAACTATAAAAAAGTAATCATAAAAATTTATCTTTAGCAAAAGAATTGGAATAAATGAGCTGCGATTATATATACAAAGAAGGCCTATTTATATAATATAATTACTGCTTATTTATACAAATATATATGCATAAAAATTTAAAGATTGAGGATTGAAAAGTGATATAGATGGTATTGGAGATTACTACTTCCTAGCCAAAAAACTACTGCTAGTGTTTCCATAAAAATGCGCTGCACAAAAAAAGTAACAATCACAAATGTTATTTCCTACAGCATTCAAAATTAGTTGAATATTATACGATTGACATTAAAGTTTTGATTTGCAGAAACTCATGGCTTAGTTACATAAATACGAAAAATTCTGTTGAGTTCTCTAGAGCATAGATCAATCATCGATTTAAAAAAATATTAATCCATTAGCTGAATAACCGGCGTGTCTCGGGGTGAAACATTTTCACATGTAATACTTTTAATGTATAAAATACTCTTTATATAAAATATTATAAATACACAAACCAACTTATTGTCTAAAAAAACATTTTTAATTAAAAAAATGAGAATGTCAAAGGGAACTTTCGATTTTAAAAAAATTGCCGAAAGCTAACTTTTATCCATAAGTTATTAATTTTTTAAACAACGATATAAATTTAGCCAAGTATTCCAAGTGTCAACTCGAGGAAAATAAAATGCGAAAAAATATCCACATTTCTCATTCAAGAGGAATGGCAAAGATTTATTATAATCGGATATATTTACCGATATCACATTTATTCTACGCCCGATTTTGTTTGCCAGGCATACACATCACTTCACAAGGAGGGGTCGCCAAGTTTACTGGATTACGGAGAAGCCTCCCTCTGCTTCAATTACGTGCAGTGGTCTCCGCACCCTCTGACAACATATTAAATCTTTGCATGACCGGTGATGTCAAATTCCATCATCGGAAGTAATCTGCTTTAATAATCAACAGATGTCAATACTCCCACCTGTATTGTAATTTTGCATGTTATTAGTGGCAACATGATCTGGATACAAAAGCGCAGAAAATATATCACCATATACAAATATTTACACTTTAATTTCTTATAGTTATTATTCATTTAATAATATCAGTTGGAAAGGGTCAAGAGAGGTACACTATTTAACGGTCTTTCTTACCCGATGACGAGTAGCATCTCTGTAAGAGCAATTTGCTGCAAAATACTTATTCTCCGAAATGTTTATTCTAGTTTTCTAAAAGTTTTTTTATTCAAGATTCTGCACAGGCAGAAAATTCTGATAAAGCAAGAATATTGCAAAATTTAGCCCATGAGATTTGGAGAAATATACAACTATTAACCATCAATGATCATTGAAACCAATAACAGAAATTTTAAAACTTTCTCCCCAACAGTTTATTTTGGTTATTAGCATTTGGCGAAGAGCCATAAAGCTGGCCATAATTGCGCCAGAAAAAATGTAAAATCACTGCGTTATTAGAAGCAGTAAAAAGTCATGATAAATGTCCAGGTAATAAGTGTTTAAAAGTGACTATAAAAAAGCATGAAAATGTGCAAAGTTAATAACCAAAGAATAAACCAATGGATTTTAAGAAAGGAAAAGCTTTTCATGTGGATAAGTGCCAATCATCGCCGGTAAGAGGGTAACTGAAGTTGTCTGAAAATAGCGCAGTCTTTGCGAGTGAAAATGACATTCCATAAGAAAGTGGATAACAGAGAGGGAGCAGTAGGTGCAAGTGGGATCTGTTCCTCCCATTAACAACGCACCGATGTAAGTCTTAGTGTCCAATGCGCAAGCGCGTCAAACTGTATCGTTTTTTCGATTTCGTTAGCTGCTTCAATCTTCAATCGACTGGCTCTAATTGCGTGTAGCCGAGTCTTTGAGGCTCTACTGTTCCATTTGCCAGCCAAAATAAAATTGGTAAGAATTTGATACGTTTTTTTAAGATCGCATGCAGGACGGCGGTTAGAAAAGATGCCGACTTAGCGGCCTTGACCCAGATTCCCCATTTCCCCATTCTTACATGGATGGTATCCAACAAAATAAAACGGTGTGGGTATCGAAAAAAGAAGATTGAATAAAGTCTCTAAAACGCTAAACCAATGGGTGGCTCTGATGATCTGATGGACTTTAATGACTGCTATTGGTTTGTGTTGAGGTTTTGGCGCAAGAGCTACAAAGTTACTATACTCGCGCCAGAAAAATGTAAAATCCATGTCAAGAATTTGTATAAGACTAGAAAAACATACGTGCTGAGCGGTTAGAAGCAGAAAGCCAATATAAAATGTCCAGTAATAAGTAAGTTTGCGCGTCTATAAAGCATGAAAATGCAGTTAACATTAACCAAAAGAATAAAACCAATGGATTTTAAGAAAGGAAAAAAGCTTTCATGTGGATAAGGCCAACCAATGTCAAGATAGAACCGAAGCTGATCTGAAATAGCGCAACTTTGCGGATTGAAAACGGATATCCCACAAGAGTGGATAACAGAGAGGGAGAGCCACAGTGTGTGCGCTGGTTCCGTTCCACTTAACAAGCACCGATGTGTAAGTCCATATGTCCACGCGAAAAGCGTGTCAAACTGTATCAGTTTTCTGATTTCAGCGGAAATGGGACCTTCAATCATCATTCACTGCGTAGTTTATCGAGTTCTGAATAAACCCGACTGCGTTTGCCAGCCTAAAATAAAATAATTTGATATACCTTTTAAGATCGCATGCAGGGATAGAAAGTGCCAGATGCCGACTTAGTTACCCGACCAGACCATCTCCTTATTCCCACATGGATGCAGATCCAACAAAATATTAAACGGTAAAAAACCACGAAAAGAAGATTGGAATAAAGTTCTAAAACGCTAAAACCAATGGGTGGCTCTGATGATTCGATGACTTTAAGGACTGTTGGTTGGTTGTGTTAGTTTTATGCAAGAGCCATAAAGTTACTGCGCCAGAAAATGTAAAATCCATGTCAAGAAGATTAAATTCATAAGACTAGAAAACACATGTGCTGAGCGGTTAGAAAAGTCATTATAAAATGTCCAGGTAATAAGGCGGTAAGTTTAAAAGGCTCCATAAAAGCTACGAAAATGTGCAAAGCACATTAACAAATAAAAAACCAATGGATTTTAAGAAAGGAAAAAGCTTTTCATGGATAAGTGCCAATCAACGTCAAGAGGGTAACTGTCTGTGGCGCGGTCTTTGCGAGTGAAAAATGACATTCCACAAGAAAGTGGATAACAGAGGAGCAGTCACAGGTGTGCAAGTAAGGTTCTCCCACATTAACAAGTACCGATGTGTAAGTCTAGTATGTCCAATGCAATCGTGTCAAACTGTATCGTTTTTTTCTGATTTCTCGCGAAGGCCAATTAATCACTGGTTTCTAATTTGGTGTAACTTATTTTGAGTTTCAAGATTCCACTGCGTTTTAAGCAGCTAAAATGCGATGGTTCTGATATGTTTTTTAAGATCGCATGGTGGGATACGTTGTAAAAGGCAGATGCTGACTTAGCAGTCTTTATCTGCATCTTCATTTCCTCTGCCCTAATAAGGGCTTTGCATTCCAACAAAAAATAAACAAAACCACGAAAGAAGATTGGAATAAAGTTCTAGTTAAAAAAACCAATAAGTGGCTCTGATGATCTGATGACTTAATGACTGTTGGTTGCTGTGTTGATACTTTTGCGCAAGATTACAAAGCTACTTACACTGCGCCAGAAAATGTAAAATCCATGTCAAGAAGATTAAATTTGTATAAGACGAAAACACATGTGAGTGTTAGAAGAAGAAAAAAGTCATTATAAAATGTCCAGGTAATAAGTAAGTTTAAAAGTAACTATAAAAAAGCATGAAAATGTGCAGTTAACATTAAATCAAAGAATAAAAAAACCAATGGATTTTAAGGTGAAAGGAAAAAGCTTTCAGCGTGTGGATAAGTGCCAATCATCAAGAGTGGGTAACTGAAGCGGCCAGCGCAGTCTTTGCGATTGAAAATGGATGACCTTGGCCAAGAAAGTGGATAACAGAGGGAGCAGCCACAGGTGTGCGCGGGACGTTCTCCCACATCAAGTACCATGTGGGTGCCCTAGTATGTCCACGCGAAAGCGTACCGTTCAAATATCGCTTTTCTGATTGAAGGCCAATTTTCAATCACTGGCTTTACCTGCGTGTATTTATTTTGAGTTTTAATGACCGATTGCGTTTGCCAGCCAAAATAAAATGGTACTTGATATGTTTTAAGATCGCATGGTGGGACGGCGTAGTTAGGTAAAGAGATGCCGACTTAGCGGCCTTATCTGCACTTCAGCATTCTCTTATTCCCATGGGATGGTATCCAACAAAATAAACGGTAAAAAAACCACGAAAAAGAAGATTGGAATAAAGTTCAAAAAACGCTAAACCATCGGCGCTGATGATCTGATGACGGAATGACTGTTGGTTGGTTGTGTTTAGTTTTGGCGCAAGAGCCATAAAGCTGGCCGCTATTCGCTTTCAGAAAAAACAACCATGCCATAGTTAAATTTGTATAAGACTGGAAAACACATGTGCCGAGCGGTTGAAGCAGAAAGTCATTATAAATGTCCAGGCTGCGCAAGTTTGCGCGTCCATGTTACGAAAAGTAAAGCACATTAAATCAAAGAATAAAAACCAATGGATTTTAAGAAAGGAAAGCTTTCGCGTGGATAAGTGCCAATCAACGTCAAGAGGGTAGTTGTCTGAAAATAGCGCAGTCTTTGCGAGTGAAAATGGATATCTCCACAAGAAAGTGGATAGCCAGAGAGGGAGCAGTCACAGGTGGTGCGCGGGAGTTCGTTCTACTAACAAGTACCTGATGTAAGTCTGTCCACGCGCAATCGTAATAAACTGTATCGCTTTTTTTTTCTCTGATTTCGCGAAGGCCAATTTTCAATCACTGTTTACCGGTGTAAACTTATTTTTGAGTTTTCAAGATTCCACTGCGTTTGCGCTAAAATAAAGATGGTTCAGATATGTTTCTGGTGATCGCATGCATGCAGGACGGGCATGTTGTAAAAAGGCAGATGCCGACTTGTATAAGTCGCATCATTTCCTCTTATTCTACATGGGATGGTATCCAACAAATAAAACGGTAAAACCACGAAAAGAAGTTTGGAATAAAATTTTCTAAAACGCTAAAAACCAATGGATGACTCTGATGATTTGATGACTTTAATGATTGTAAAACACTCAATGAATCAATGTAGATGATATAACAACCACAAGGTCTATTTAAAATGTTTGTCAGAGCAAGCTGGACTGCAGTAATTTCTGCGGTAAAAATAGAACAGAATTGTCTAAGTTTAAAACTTAAAATTTTATCAGGGAAAACAACTGCAAGAGAAGTATCTGTGGATGTCTTTGATCCATCTGTAAAGATGGGAGTAAAAGTACGGTAATGTGATCTATGCTCAAAATATAATTTCTGGTAAATAGTATCTGTTGTCTGGTTTTTTGGGAAGTTTTCAAAGGGATTCAGGTAATTAAAATCATTATTTTTCCAAGGAGGAAAATTGTTCATAGCATGTGAAGACACATTTAAATAACTGAAATTTAGATCCGATAAAATTGTTCGCATTCTAGTGAAAAAAATGGGTATAGATGAAGTTCTTTTTTCCTGTAAACGGATTAAAAAAGGACGGAGCTGATAGTTATGAAAAGGATGATGAGGAAGAGATTCTATTTTAAAATAAAAATGCAGCGACAGCATTTGTCTTCTGAGACTAAGAGACGGCTCATACTAATCGACATACAAGCTTTTCACTGGAGATGTCCTGAATGCTCCAGAACAAATCCTGAGAGCTGTATGATGCACTGGGTCTAATCTTTGAAGAACTGTTTTCCTGCTCGAACCATAGATCACACATCCATAGTCAATCTTTGAAAGAATAATAGCCCTATAGATGCGCAACACAGAAGGCCGGTCTGCTCCCCAAGCTGTTGTTGATAAAACCCGTAAGATATTCAGAGATCTTTCGCATTTTTTCCTTAGAGAGATCACGTGAGGCAAAAAAGTTAACTTTGTATCAAATATGACTCCCAAGAAGCGAATTTCATTTAAAAGTGGGATTGAATGACCGTCAAGTTTTATTTCTGGATCTATGTGAAGATTGCGTTTACGGCAAAAGTGAACTGCTGCTGTTTTTGATGTGGAGAAAGTAAAGCCGTTCATGAGAGACCATTTTTGTATGCTATTAACTGCATTTTGCAGTTGTCGTTCAATAAAATTCATATGGATTCCTGTACAAGAAATGTACAGGTCGTCAACGTAAAGATATGCTGTCACCGATTGTGGTATCTGGTTTAAAATTTTATTTATCTTAAGATTAAAAAGTGTTACGCTTAAAACGCTTCCTTGAGGGACACCCCTCTTCTTGAACATAAAAGTCGGATAATTCCGAACCCACTCTGACCTGAAATTTACGAAAGGCTAAAAATTTCTGTATAAAAATGGGAAGATTCCCTCTCAAATTAAAATCGTACAAATCTTTGAGAATGCTATACCTCCACGTACGGTCATAGGCCTTCTCAACGTCAAACAATATGGCCACAAGATGTTTCCTTTGTAAAAAGGCGAGTCGGATATCTGTTTCAAGTGCTAAAAGATTGTCTAAAGTGGACCGTCCTCTTCGGAAGCCACTCTGATTTTGATGTAATAAATTATTGCGTTCTAAAAAGTAGATGAGTCTCCGATTAACCATCCTTTCAAGAAGCTTACAAAGACAACTAGTCAGAGCAATAGGACGGTAGATGGAAGGGTCTGCCGAATTTTTGCCTGGTTTAAGTAGAGGAATTACAAGTGCATGCTGCCAAGAAGTAGGAAAGTGGTACTAGTTCCAAATTCTGTTATAGAGATGAAGTAAGTTTTTTCTGAGACTCGGAGTTTAGATGTTGGATCATAATGTAACTCATGAGATCAGGGCCGACTTATGAGTACTGGATAAACATAACTGGAATTCTTGGTAACTGAAATTTTGGTTGTATGGAAAGGAGGTTCGAGTCTTAAAATTTAACTTTTTCCTCTCTGTTTTTTGTTTGTGGCTTAAGAATAGAGAATTGTAATTCTGACTGCTGGATGTGTCTGCTAAAGTGGATGCTATAGAGTTGGCAATATCTTTTGAAGATGAAACTGTTTGACCATTAACGTTTAAAATTGAAATAGCATTTGAAGAATGCACACCAGAAGCCTTTTTAACCTTTTGCCACAATTCGCGGCTTGATATGGAAGAGGTTATGGTCGATATGTAGTTAACCCAAGAGACCCTTTGACTACGACGTTTAATCCTTCGAAACTCTGCCCTAGCCTTTTTGAAACAAATTAAGTTTTGGGTGGAAGGATAACGACGGAAGATGTTCCAGGCTTTCTTTTGTTTTTTATTCGCCAGCTGGCACTCATTGTTCCACCAAGGTTTCGTTTGCTTCTTGAACTTACTTTTAGTCTGTGGTATAGCAACATTAACAGCATGAAGGATAATCCTTGTTACTTCTTTGACTGCCTCGTCAATTGAATTGTTTTGAACCATATCTGGAGTAATGACTGCCAAGCATGTAAATTTGTTCCAGTCAGCTGATGTAAAGATGAATCTACAAGGTCTACTGTAATTTTGGTGGTTATTTCTATTGTCGGTTAAAACAATCGGAAAATGGTCACTATTATGTAAATAATTATCAACTGTCAAATCAAAATATGGAAAAACAGATGGGGAACAAATAGCGAGGTCTATTGAATGGAATGTGCCTGTAGGCTGGTGAAAATATGTTTTTTGATCCGAATTAAACAAACAGAGATGATGGTCGCTTATGAGTTGTTCGATCTGGAGGCCCCGGGAGTTAATCCTATCTGGGGAAGCTCTGACGTTATGACCGTTTAGGTCTCCCAAAAGTAGAAAGGGATTCGGAAGTTGACCGATTAAATTGTTGAGTTCTGTTTGATTTATGTGCTGGTTTGGCGGCAAGTATAAACTGCAAACTGTAATTAATGATTGAATATGAATTCGTACAGCTGTGGCTTGTAAATTCGTATTTAAATGAAGAGTTGTTGATGGAATATCCTCTGATATGAGTAAAGCAACTCCACCAGAGGCTCTGTCACTATTATGATATGTATTACATATGCTATAATGTTTGATTTGTATTCTGCCAGTTTCTTTAAGGTGCGTTTCCTGAAGAGCAATACATGCTGGCTGGTAAATATTAATAATGTCCTTTAAATCGGACAGTTTGTTTTTAAGGCCGCGGCAGTTCCACGAGACAAATGAAGCCATTAAACGACAAAAAACACACACAAAAAAGAAAAAGGAAACAAGCATCAAGGGTTTGTTTGAGAGGGTTCTTCTTCATCCACATCACTAGTGGACATATCTTCATCAGATGGATGAACACTTAAAACGAGATCGCTGTCAGTCTCTTTTTCTTGGTTTTTTTCAGAGTTTTTCAAAAAATCTTCCTTTGTTAGAGATCGACTTGGAGAGGAAGAGATTTGGTTCCTCTTTTCCGCCAAACGACGAGCCCGTTTAGCTGCTTTAGTTTCTTTTACTTTCTGCCATTGATCGGATTTTGAAGATTTAGTGTTTTGAGATTTCTTTTGGACATTGGGTGAAGATTTAGGTATTGGCGTGGTCAGAACAGTGGAGACTATTGTAGCTTCAGATGTAGACTTATTTGATTTAGAGGATTTTAGTTTAGCCAAAGGCATACAAAAAACTTGAGTTATCTGTTCATCTGTTTGCGCGGATTGACATGCTGCGGGTTTATTGGTGGTAGGTTGAATTTTCTTGCCACAAGAGCATGTTACGGGTTGAACTACTTTGCTATAAGAAACAGATTTTTGTTCAGGGAGTAATTTCTTGGCTTCGGCATATGATATATTGTTTCTGGCTCTAAGTTCCTGTATCTTTTTTTTCTAGCTTCCATTGAGGGCAATCTCTGGAATCGGAGGAGTGTGGCTGTTTGCAGTTAACACAGAGGAGTTCAGGAGAATTGCAGTCTCGGGTATTATGGTCCACAGAAGCACATTTAGAGCATGTCTGATTCCCACGACAAGCTGTTTTTGAGTGGCCAAAGCGCTGACAATTAAAACAAAGGATTGGGTTCGGAATGTACACCTAACTTTACAGTTTAAATAGCCTGCTTTAATGTTAGTTGGTAATTTTGTAGATTTAAACGTAAGAATGATATGTTTGGTAGGTATTAGATCTCTTCCTCTTCTGATGTGTATCCTTCGAACTGCAATTACTCCTTGAGAAGATAAGCCAGTTAAAATTTTGGATTCTGTATCTTTTAAAAGTTGTGGTTCTGATATGACGCCACGGCAACTGTTTAGTGTTCTGTGAATTGTGACTGAAAGTGATTTGTTAAGTATGGATTTTGCTATTAAGAAAGATTTAGTTTGAATGGCAGAGGTGGTTTCAATCAGTAAATCACCGGATTTTAGTTTTTTCACGGATTTGGGGCTTCCACCAATACCTTTAAGAGCTTTTTCACCTGCAAAAGGAGACATGTTTCCTAGTTCACCATTTGGTACAGTTAATATTAGAAATCGAGCGTATTCAGATATAGTATCGGTGTCAGTCGGTCTTAAAGATCCCATGCAAAAAGGAAAGATTCGGGTCCCGACGGCACCGCCCACCATGGAGCCCAACAAGGGAAGGCAATTACCGGTTCTGGGAAGCCTCGGCATCCACCTTGATGCTAGCCGGGACCTATACACTCAGGGCCACTTCCGGGAACGTTGACCACCCTTAACGCCAAGCCCCAGAAGTTGGCCACTTTCGCTTGATCCCCTTGAGCAGACCAGCCAAAAGGCTGGGATACCAGCCGATTGATACACCGGGGACCGAAATGTACCACCCGTCTAATGGGTCGCCACGCACGGCCAACACGTGGGAGTAATTTGCTGTCCATGAGAAGCTAGAAGCAAACAGAGCGGCGACAGCTTCTCATGGAGAGCTCCCTCGCCTACCCTCGAGGGAAGGAAGGAAAAAGGTTGAAACTCAAAAAGGAGGCAAAACTCGAAAGGAGAGCAGACACTAGGGTACCTCGGGGTCGTGAATCCCGTCACATCTGAAGAAGATGTGCCCCTGAGGGGCAGTTTATTTTTGTAAATAAAAAAAACACTGAAAGTTCAAGTATGCTACAAAAGTCCCAGAAATTTGTAAGCAGTGACAGTTTCTGAATGTATTTCGCCAGTTATATTCTTGCATTAACATGGATTTTCAAAATGAAATGGGCAATGGTTCAGGAACAAAACATCGACCATTGAGTGAGCGAGTCCTTTTTCTGGCACAAGGGCGGCCAGGGTTGGCCAAACTGCTCCAAACAATGACATAAAATCTAGGCTTCTATAAAATAAGTTGCAAGAAATTTTTTTTAAGTTAAAGACACAAGTTGCAAAAAATCTAAATTACATTAATAAAACCAATATCCGCAATGAAATCAAACAGAAAGGGATGGGGAGGACCTCCCAGCAAGTCAGTCAAATTTGGGTCTGCTTTGCTGAACCATCTCAACCTGAGATTGTTATATTTGGCACATTCCGTTAAAATGTGCAGAACAGAAATAACTACATTGCATGTCGAGCAAACAGGGGCTGGTTCCGAGTATAGTAAATGTCTGAGTAAAATAGGTGTGCCCAACTCTCAATCTAACAATCTAAAATCAACACTTGTTTTTATGTTGAAATTACAGGGTTTAAATCCTTTAACAATTCTGTATTGATCGTAGTTTATTGTTTGTTTGTGCATCCCACAAGTTTTGCCAGGAAGTACGAAACTTTGACTTTAAGACTTTAGAAATATCTTCAGCTGGGACAAATGGATACATAATTGCATTTGCAGATTTAGCAACTCTATCAGCTGTCTCGTTACCGATTATTCCAACATGACCTGGAATCCAGCAGAAAAGTATATTAAAACCCTGCTCCAGGAGATTTATATACAAAGAGAAGCTTTTGAGCACCAATGGATGGCTTAGCCTAGAAGCGTTTTGTAAAGCTTCTATACAACTCTTAGAATCTGTATATATTATCCATTTTTTGTTTTGCAAAAAACGAATTTTGTTTAAAACCGTAAAAATAGCATAGATCTCAGAAGTAAAAACACTGCAGTATTTGTGCAGTTTTTCAGACTTAGTCAAGTTAGGTAAAATTGCCGCAGAACCAACATGGTCTCCAA